>JAOWBN010182613.1:0-16781 GCA_028565015.1 Pinguicula moranensis
CTGGCCCGTTTACAAAACGGGCCGGTTAACATGGTCTGTTTATAAAACAGGCAGGATGGGCTGGGAAACCTAGCCCGCCAACCCGCGATGGACGGGGTTGGCTGGCCTACCCCGCCCGTTTGCCCTGCCCAAGACTATCAGCATGTCACTGCTGCGCCGTGAGAAGGATGGAGTCTTTGGACCATATACTCTCAGACGGTGAAACTGCTGATTTCTCTGAACAAAAGCAAGTTTGGTACTGGAATGTACACCCATCCATCCAAATACATGGAAAGGAAGGGTAACACAATGCAGTATCCACGGAAAAAAAATAGGACTGACAGGTTTTGTTACATCTATTTTTCCTTCTATTATAACATGGATTTTATGGTGTTACAGATGCAGGTCCAGGTTTGAAGGAGATAAGAAAACACCAGAACAGCTATGGAAGGAGGTATGTAAATCCATTGCAGAATTAGTTACTGTTGCTAACCATACATTTAAAATGCAAGCGCTAGACCAAAGCATTTTAAAGAAGTTAAACATCACAATCAAGTGGTGGAAGAAGGAAAGAGCAAGGATAGTCCGCTGGATGAAGCCACCTTTTGGATGGGTTAAACTTAACACCGATGGGTGCTCGTTGGATAACCCTGGACCTTCCTCCTGCGCGTACGCAGTCCCACTAAAGGCAGAAACAAGTAATGCAGTTGAACTTTAGTCAGCTGTAGCAAGCCTGTGTATCTGCAGGGAAGCCGGATGGCACAACATCATCCTAGAGACGGATTCAATGCTCCTGGTGAACTGGATTACACAAAACAGGTGCAACCCATGATACTTATGGGACTTTTGGGAGGATTTGAAGATTGTTGCGGTGGGAATGAAAGTGCACATCAATCACCAATTCAGAGAATCTAATCAGATTGCGTATCAACTAGCCAAGATGGGTGCAAAGGGAATGGCCTTAAAGTGTTGGACCCGCAGCCAACTCCCTCACTTTTCAAAAGGAATGCTTAGACTCGAAAAAGGACTACCAAAACATTCGAATATAACCAAGGGCTAGAAGTAAATGGGCTAGCTACTAGGCGTAGCCTTAGATTATATCTTGTAAGGGTTCCCTCCCGTGAACAGGGATGAACGTTTAATGTTAATGTTTTTTAATTAAAAACAAAAAAAACTTATTTTCACAACATTTCTGTATTTGGTTTGGTTGTACGTTTAATTAATACTTGATTTCCTCTCAAGTTGGGTCGCTTCTTATTTCTGCAGAATAATGGACCCTACCAGTGGTTTAACGCTGATGACCAAACTATAAATTTTGCGTTCACTAACCAAGAACTATTCTCACAGCAATCCTATTCCTATTGAACTGAACAACACTTGAAACAACGATCTGGAGCACAATTTTTTTGGTGCATGCACGGGAGTATGACAAATCTGAGGAGAAGATTGTAGAAAGGCGCACTATTAATCTGCAGTTCGACGTCATGCGTAAAACTAAGTTGCTATTGCTACGCTAGTGTAAAGTATCTAGGTAACTAGGTTCTTTATTGCTGGGTTGTATTTTGAATGTGGTGATTCTTTGTAGATTGGGCTTTGATTTCAATTTTTGAAGGACTTGTACAAGACATGATGGTAAGATTAGAAAGTTGATCAACTATAAAAAGAAAACATATGTACATCGTAAAATTGGAGTTTATGTTTTATGCTGGGAGTGGCTTATGTAAGAAGAACTTGGAATGAGCAGTTCCTCTGGGGCCTCGGTGTTGCAGCCGATGAGGCAGAGTGCTTGCTTTGATGTTTATCGACTTGATGAGGAACTCCTGGAAATGGTTCGGCCGGTACTAGCAATACTGTTTCTTTACCCTATAACATCGCAGGTAACTCAAGTGCCTGTTAAGATTTTAGTTCATAATTGATATGATTTAAGGAATTTTCTTTGCTTATCTGTTGTTGCCTAAATAATTGTTTGTTGTACTCTGAAGCCAAGTTAAGATAAATATGTTCCTTTCATTTTTCAGGCATCGGTTATCACAATATATAAGGCATAGGTGTAAACCAAGAATTTTAGACTCAAGTATTTCTCAAACTCATGCTATTTATTTTTACTTTCGATCTTAGGGTTCATGGTGTAATTTATTGTTTCCATTATGTTCGGACTGTTGATATTAATATTGATACGAAAATTTGTGCTTTGACAGACATCAAGAAAGGATACAGCAAGACAGTACAATAAAAGTCAGCAGCTCTATCTTTGTCATCACAGTTAGAATTTGTCATGATTGGAGAAATTTGGCTGTTCATATAGCACCGTATATGTGGAAACCCTTGGTTTCTGTTGTTATAGCACCATTCTTATAATGTGTATTTCATCTGATCTTATCACTGTATTTGATGAACTGGTTCACAGTCCTTGTAGCTCTATATTTCCCAGTTGAATTGTATTAATATAATATGACGAGAGTTCCTGTTAATGTTTTCCTGCCGCCTTTCCACTCGCGTGATAGAAGTTCCAACAGTGTCCATGTTAGAGTGCTGCACAATCTGTGATTGGAGTGTTATGGATCTAACTAGTAATATCATGCCCAATATGTCGGATTTCATAAATTGTATAGATGTAACAGATGAATATAAAGATTGCTGCAGTATGAATTTCATCTTAGTTTTGATGACATAACTGATAAGGAATAGCTCATAATCCTTGAAACTGCATGTGACTTAAGGTGTATTGAAATTCATCATTTAATCATGGTGATTCTGATTTTGTTTTCTGGAATTTTTCTTTTTTGAATTTTTAATTTAATGTATTTTTTCTTAGGTAAGTAAAAATAAATACAACTCCATGAAAGTTCGATTGTCTTTAGTAACATGACTTCTTCATTTTTTTATTCTATTTCCTTTGAGGCTAAACTACTGAGTTCTTTTTTTTTTGGTTGATGTCTTCTATCATAGAATCCTTTGAGCTGATTTTTTATCCTTCCTCAGATGAATTTTTTAAATTATTGCTGCAGTTGACAGAGTTTGCGTGCAGGAACCCAGCAGTGGAGTTTACTTCATGAAGCAAACTGTAGGAAATGCCTATGGGACTATTGGGTTTCTTCATGCTGTTGGAAATATCACTTCTGAGATCAAACTTGGTGAGCTCTTCTGTTAGTATGTGTTAGTATTTCTGATAATTTTTCTGCTATGGTTATGTCCTCAATATCTTTTGCCTATCATTTCGTAAGTTGTAATCTCATATATCCATATTGCATGGCCAGTGCTACAAACTTCATTTGATACCAGTGCAATATCTTCTGGAAGCACAAATTTGCACAGTTGCAAACACGTACATCTCCTGTGGCTTAGGCCAATGGCCAACCATGAACCATGAATTCCTCCAGCCTTGTGAATTGGCATGCGAGGATAATTCCTTTTGGTGCCTTTTATTTCTGTTTCTAGATCACCTGCATTCCTAGAACCATCAAATATGTATATTTCTTTTAACCTTTTGACGGGAAGTAACTACTAAGATTAGGCAACAATTACCAAGTTATTTAAACAATTTAGGGTTCGAAAATATATCTGCTTTTTGAGGACAGCTGTTTGTCTATCATGAGAGTTTTCATTCAGCTCTACGGTTGATTTTTCATTCATTTTTTTGGTGATATCTCTCAGTTGGGAGGTCTTACTTGGGACAGGTTCTTCAAATCCACTGCAAAAATGAATCCTTCAGAGGTCTTTTGTTATTTTATAGCCCTTCAATTAAATAAAAGAATTGCGTTTTGTTTGAGCAGTTGCCCCTTTTACCTAATAGTTTATATAATCATACTGTCTTGCAGCGAGCAGCCTTCCTTGAAAAGGATAGAGAAATGGAAGATGCTCATTCAGTTGCAGCTACTTGTGGAGATACACGTACACACACAAACTCAGAAACTCAGAAACTCAGCACATACGATTCGACATAAGAGAACTATTTCCACAAATTCCAACCAAATAAACTCCTCCACCACTCAGCGCCCTGTCGCCTGCTGCCCCATATGCTCTGCTCTCTCCCTCACATCGTGCATGGCATGGCCGAATCTCTCCCTGGCCCGATCAAGATGCTCAGATCCGGCAGGATGCTTCCCAGTGACATATCGGTACATCCAGTAAAAGACAAAGCTCGCGGTGGCGCCAAACCCACTGGAGGTGACGAAACCTGCAAGGATCAAGAAAATGGTGATGGCAGCGGGCACGAGAACGGGGCTGAATATAACGAGAAGCGGTGTGGCCAGGACGAGTCCAATGACGGTGGCAGCGAGTGTCAGGCCGGAGAGGACCATGAGAGAACCGCCGAGTGTGACGGCGGTGGTGGTCTTGGCCACCTTTCGTGTCAGCTGTTGCTGATGCTGTTGCTTCTGGTGAGGGTCATAGTGGGGATCATAACGGGTTTGAATCTGTGCCATATGGAAAACAGAGAATAAGCAGCTTCAAGAATGGGAAACTATCAAAGGAACTTGGTGAATTGTTGCTGTTTCTCTTGTGTGTGTTTATAGAGAGGTGATTGCATGGCGGTGTCACGTGAGAGATGGTCATTGGTCGGAGTGTCACGTGTTGGAAGACTGTGAGGTTGCATGGAGTGGAAACTTTATGAGGAGACACGTAGTGTAGGAGTGTTTAGGGTCTTCAAAGGAGTTTTTAGTTTGTGTTTCGAATTTGTCTTCATTTTTTCAGTTGGGCACGTGGTGTTAGACCGCTTTCAGATTGATGCAAGTTTAGCACATCTTTGACAGCCTCCTCTCCTTTCCACTCATCGTCATCTCCTATGTTTGAACGCAAGCATAGAGTCTGCATAGGTTCCAAAAGGATGTCCAAGAGAAGGATCACCATCCCAATTCACAACAAGAAGTTGAACAAGAAGAGAAAAGGGAGGACAAAACTGAAACGAGTATTCAACAAATTCTTTTTTTTAATAGAAATTGATTGCATTAAATAAAACACCCACCAAAGTTAGGTGCTCGGTTTACATGGTTCGAATCCTCATGGCCTATCTATTACAAACGTCTATTCGTTATCTAGATCTAAGATTAGGCTCCTTGCTTAGCTAAGGAGTATTCAACAAATTCTTGAATTACATGAAATCAGATGATTACATGTTTGCTTCTCTGCTTCATCCCCTGCATTCTTTCCCTGTTTATTTTGGTAAGAACACCAGTCCCTAGTCCACAATCCAATCATGTTTTTTCTTCTTCCTTTCAAGTTTCATGTCTTTGGTTTATCATTCATTTGTCTTTGGCAGGTGAACTTGAGCCCACAATGAAGAAAGAGAAGCAATTTGTGAAGGGTATTGATAACTACTTGAAAAGCGATTCCTTCCTCTATGCTCCTCTGTTCAGCAAGTCGAGTTATGATATGGGTACACTGTAGGCTACATATTACAATCAAGTACAGCTTTAGTTTTGAGGGTCTGAGTTGATATGCTCTGCGCGTTTTTCGGTTGAACCGAGTCCAGTAGGAGAACAGAGGCTACAAAGATCAGAGGAAACATTTGTACCTTACGTAAACATTCCAACGACGAGCCATGTAGGAACTGACAAGGGTGATGATAGCCACGGCCTCCTCGGACGAATTGCACGTCAACATTTACGTCTTAATGGTGAAACAGTCGAGCGTGCCAATGTGGTGGTCTCCCACAATTTCCAATCCCCATCTTCTCCAGGTTACATTCAATCATTATACATAGATACATACTCATACAGTCATAGTCTACTTTGTCGTCCGGAAAGGATGGTTTGTTTCGAGGTAAACGTTATTTACATATTGCTATTAGTTAATTTATTCTCTACTTATTTTATCCCCTTTACTTAAAAAAAAAAATAGTTCATTGTCCACGTTTGTTTACACGCGATTCTGCGGTTGAGATATTGTTATTATATAAAAAAAATGGTAATTGAACTTTCATTAATTGTAGAACACCCGGGGATATAGCAGGGCACCTGCTATACCCAGTCCAGAACAAATACAGTTTGTTGTACTACTATTGCAAACTCATAACAATTCAAAGACTGAAACAAAAAAACTTAAACTAGTGTCATAGTGAAATACGGCAGCAACTAGCTGGTACACGGAACCAATCACCCAACGATGTTCCAGTGTGGTTGAGTTTTGCAGCCGTGATCCAGTACCACGTTGTGAGCTTAATCCATTCTAGAGCTGGAGTGGGCGATGTCAAGCAATCAAATCTAATGGCATTCCGCTCTGTCCACACAGCCCAAATCACCGCTTCCCATATTGCGTTCCAGATATCTCTGCCTACTACATTACGCAGCAATCTCATATGTTCCTGAAAGTGCAACTGCAATTCATTAACTTCAGTATAAGGAACCGAAAACCAACTGTAAACATCTTTCCATAAAGCCATAGTACTAGGGCATTGTATGAAAAGGTGAACTGCTGACTCCAACTGCCACCCGCAATGCACACATCCTCTCTGTTCCGCAGAAAAGTTGACACCTCTGCGAGTTAAATTATCCATAGTTTGTATCCTGTTTTGTAGTAGCCTCCATGAGAACATTTGCACCTTTCTCGGAGGGATTTTACCCCATACCTTATTCAAAGCTTCCCTGTGTCGATTGGGTTGCCGCTGGCCTTGTATTAAGGATAAATAGGCAGATGAAATAGAGTAATCCCCTATTGGATCTTCTGTCCAATGCCATCTATCTTCAGTGGATTCTTAGAAGCTTCTCTTTGGAAGAGTGGCAATTAGATTTTCCAGTTGATTCTCCTCATGCACTCTCAGCAGACGTCTGAAGGTCAGACTGTTGGAATTCATAATTGATGGCCAAACAAAATTATTGACAAGTAAACATCACAATATACATGTCAATACATAGATCTATCTATGCTAACATGATTATCCATCATAAACGCTAAAAGTTATATATCAACCATAATACCTGAATCCATTAGTGCAATTCTGAAGCTTCAACTGCAATCACTGAAGACAATAGGGAGAAGCCTTCCAAGACTACACGATTGCCCTTACAAGATCTTCTACACAATTACTTCTCGATTTCACCTCTCTAATCTTTAATGGGAAGAATAAACAATTCTGGTTCTCAGAAAACGGTTTGACAGAACCGTAGAGAATTCAGTTTTCTGTATGTCATCGTGTGTCTTGGGGACCAATCCAATTTATAGAGGTTACTGATTAGGTCAAACCCTAACCACTTTCCTCATGGGCCTATGGAGTTGCAGCCCAATAAATAATATTATTGGGTGCCTAAAGTTATGACCTTCTTAATTGCAATTAACAAAATCAGTCCATCAATTATTTTATTATTTGCCTCAATTATTCTACACATTAGTGTACCACATCTTTATTATGGAAGCATTGTGAGGATTTTATCATCCCGTAGGTATTTGAATGATTCTGAAATCTCCTCAGTACTTGCATTTTGTCATGATTCTGCATGTGGAGGTTATTTTGGCCCCAATAGGACTGCTAGAAAAATATTGGATTTAGACTTCTATTGGCCTCATATCTGTAGAGATGCCTATTTATATGTTAAAGCTTGAGATAAATGTCAAAGAATAGGCAATATTTCTAGAAGAAATGAGATGCCAAAGACACCCATCCTTTTCTGTGAAATTTTTGATGTATGGGGTATCGATTTCATGGGACCTTTCCCAATTTCAAATGGAAATTTATACATTCTTTTAGTTGTTGATTATGTCTCCAAATGGGTGGAAGTATTGGCCACCAGGACTAATGAATCCAAAGTTGTAGTTCATTTTCTCAGGTCACAGATCTTCTGCAGGTTTGGCATGCTTAAGCACCTACTAAGTGATAAAGGGGCTCATCTCTCCAACAGGACAATAGCTTCTCTACTCAAGAAATATAGAGTAGGACACAAGGTGTAACCTCCTACCACCCGCAGAAAAATGGCCAAACTGAGCTAACTAACAGAGAGATCAAGGCCATTCTTGCAAAAACAGTGAGCCTGAGCAAAAAGAACTAGAGCATGAGGTTACCAGAAGCACTATGGGCTTACAGAACAACCTATAAAACACCCATAGGCATGTCACCTTACAGATTGGTCTTTCGGAAGAATTGTCATTTGCCAGTTCAGTTGCAACATCAAGCCTATTTGGCAATAAAGCAGCTGAATATGAGCACTGAGGGAGCAGAGTTGAATAGGAAGTTGCAGCTGCAAGAATTAGCAGAACTGAGGCTGGAATCATATGAGAATGCAGCAATCTACAAGGAAAGAACCAAGGCTATACATGACAAGTTGATAGCAAGAAAAGAGTTCTCAGTTGGTGATCAAGTCCTACTATACCAGAACAAGCTCAAGTTGTTCCCAGGAAAGCTGTAATCAAGGTGGAGAGGTCTTTACACAGTAGCAAAAACTTTCCCTCACGGAGCCATAAGTATTTTTTAGACTGATCCACACTAGACATTCAAGGTCAATGGCCATCAGTTGAAACCTTACAGGGGCATTCTACCTGAGGAAAAGGCAATAGTTTTGATACTTCAGGACCCCATCTATGAAGGATAAAACTCAACAGGAGTCTAGTTGAGACGTTTAAACTAGCGCTTAATGGGAGGCAACCCATTGTTTATTTCTTTGTTTTCTTTTATTTGGATTCATTTTTTTGTTTTCTCCTTCATTTCTTCTGATCAGATGCATGATGAATATCTCATTTTGCAAATCCTGCTTAGATAGCACCAGAACTATGCAGCTCAAATAGTTCCAGGGCACCTCTTCTTCGTTCTGTACAAACCAGACCACATTCAAAGTAAGCTTTCCTCTTTTTCTCTTGTCTAGTTTTGCAGCCGAGACCACCATAGCCATGGACTATTTTCCTACCCAAAAATTACACCCATTGACATTTCATCTGGTCATATGTTTGTACCAACCATTTTCACATCCTGAACCACAACATCCAACCACCCCCAACAACTCACAGACAACCTTGAAAACCAGCTTCACAAACAAACACCATAACCGATTTGATCTCATTTTAGCATTTTAACCTCACATAAAGCCATTATTTTGATCCTATGAACATGTTTTCATCCTAAACTACACAATATTTCACACTCCCTCACAAAAGTATCCAAATTTTTCCCTTCCAGTTCATCTTAAGGATTTTCACTATTTTGCACCATTTATGGATTTTACGGGAGGGATTGATAGTGGGACACAGTCACAACTAAGTGGGGGGATGGGGGATCCATGCTGGATTCATTCGATTATGCTTTAATTCTTGGAATTGAGATCGGGCTAAAAATTGGAGAGATGCGGGATTAGGGCAAAAATCAGAGCATGTCAATTGGGGAACCCGAATTGGGCAAACCAAATTTTTGAGGGGTTGAATTGCAAATTTTGTAGTGGGGAGAGAAATGAAAATTTTGAGAGTTGATTTTTGGTTGAGATTTGGGAATTAGGGTTTCCAGTTGGGAACAATTTTTTGGATATTGAGGAAATTGTAAAGATGATTATTTGGCCTCTGATTTTTGTTCTACTCTCTAAAAAATTGAAAAATTAAACCTCAGCATGGTTCTAGACCATAGCAAAAATAAGGAGGTTGAAAAAAAATTGAGAGGAAAGGAAGAGGGAAGCTTGGATAAAAACCTTTATAAGGCTCTAAGGCGAAATTGAGTATAGGTTTTATAATCTTTTCCTTGAAGATACAAGGGTGAGCAAGGAGGTTTTGATGGTCTAGGTTGCTCTGGTTCATTTGAGAAGAAGAGCATTAGAGGAGTTAGATAGAAATTCCTACCTTAGGTTGGAGTTTTGAAGCCATTTCTTTGCTTAGTTGGTGAATGGTAAGGTAAGACAAGGTTTATGACTCTTTTCCAGAACCTATCTTTTTGGAGGGAGCAGCAGTTGATCAGTATGGGATATTTAGGACTCAATAGCCCGTACACTGAAAGGGAGTGTCACTAAAAACAATTTGTGCAAGGGTTGCACCTTTTTCCTCAATTATTCTTCTCTTTTCTTTTTCCTTCCTTTCTTTTTGAATTTTCCTTTTTGTTATTATCTCTTTATTGTCATATGTTTGGTCTCTTATGGAATTGATTAGGGACAAGAAAAAAGCAAGTGTGGGGGATTTGATGGAATATTTGTGATCATGCTAACAATGCATGAATTGTTGCGTTTATTTCATCATTATAAAGTGTTTTAGTCTGGATCATTGCAGCCTCGTATGGTCCGGAGATTAAAATGGCTACATTACACACTATTCAAGGCTGCCACCATGAGATAACCACAAGCTCCATGGGGAAGATCAAATGCAACAAGAGAAGAAAACAAAAAGAACCTAAAATGCTCTTGTTCCAAAGTTCAAGAACTACCTTGTTCCTGCTAATTCTATTATCATAATACAAACTCAAGGCAATTATCATCCAGAGACTGATGATTTGGATCAAAGTGGCTACAGGCAGAGGCAGAAAACAAGAAACAGCAAGATCATTTGCAGAAAAAGAGAAACAGAGCAACCGAAGCAGCTGATCATGAAGCGTTTTCCTGGATCTATCAGAAGTGCATCAGAGTGATTCAGCCTGATGTATTTGAAACCCAATATTCACAAGCAGCTCAGGTACATAGTGAAGCTCTGATACATTTATTTAAGCAGACCATAAGCTCAGAAAAAATGCAGAAAGCAACGTACTTGATCAGCCTGAAGAGCAAAATAACTGACTTGATAGTTATGTTTTCTATTTGAGATCACGAGTAATTCACATGCAGCTTTGGTGTATCTCTGCACGTGCTGCTACACATCTTGCATATAGAGACTTATATGCCACGTTGAAGGGAAATATAGAGCAAGATTCGACCAAAAACAATCTGAAAACAACTCCCTCACCCACGGTTTAGGCAATCCCTATTTTTAGGGAATTTGTTATCCTTTTTAGCTTTTCTACTTTGAATAGTTGTTTGTGTATAAAGGGGGGAGATGAAAAGGGTAGAAAGGGGGTCGAGGAGAACTGAGAAAAATCACTGTAATTCCCACTCAAGAAGCAACAATAAACGTTTCTTTCTCTCAACAACAAAGTTCAGCAGAAATGTTTTTTTTTTTCTGTCATGATATTTTTTTGCTGAAACTTTGTTGATTTCCCCAAATATGCTCGGCTAAATCCATCATACCTTTGTTGATCTATAAGTCCTGAGGCTGCCTATAAGAGTTGGTAAGGTGTAGGTCCAAATCAAGACAATGGTATTGATTTTAAGTTCATACATACACATGCATATTTCTTTTCTTATTAGCTTGGATTGGCCATCTAACTGAATTGGAATTGAATTAGTAACTAGTAAGGATTTAGGGATTTGGTTAGTTCACTGAAATCTTATATGATGGCAGCTTTAACAATCAAATGGGGCGGTGAGCTCATTTCTTAGTTAAAGTAACATAAAACCAAAGTGTAGAGGAAGGAGGATTCGGTTAGATCTCTTATAATCACACAATTAATGAGCTTTTATGATCTCAATGTTACTTTGATAGCTTAGTTAGGAGACTGATTACCCAATTAAGGAGTCAGGATTACAAGTAGATAAGCAATGGTTGAAGAACTACACATTATGTAGCATAAAAGTGTCTTTAACACCTATGTTCCTCTTGCTTACAAGGTTGTTTCTCATGGATTAAAGGTCAACAGAAGTATGTTTCTCCTTTGACATTTCATCTAGATTTCTTCTTTGATTCCTTGTTAGTAGTTTAAGCCTTTATTTGCAACTTCACCCATTTTACTTAAGTTTTTGCAGCAACAGATCAGGGCAAAACCAGTGAAGCACAAAACTCCCCTTTCTCTGTGGAATCGACCTTGTACTTTCCACTTGCTACACTTTAGTTTGTTATTGTGATTCAGGATAATCTTGAGCTAGTTTTCCAGCATGACACTGAAGAAAACAAGCCACCACCACATTCATGGGACAAATGGTTATCCTTAGCATAATTCTGGTACAACTCATCATACCATTCAAACATTAAAATGTCTCCATATAAGGCACTCTATGGTACTGATGCAAGGCATGTTCTGTTGCCATTGGTGACCATGCACACACAAGGATTCGCTTCTGAATTGCTACTTCAATGAGAAGGGTTACAACGTTTACTTCGTTCCAACTTATCAGCCACACAAGACTGCATGAAACTCACTGCGAATAAAGGTCGAGTGGAATGACAATTTCATGAAGGCGAGCTTGTATTTTTCAAGCTTCACCCCTACCGCCAGCATTCTGTTCAGTTTTTGCAAGCATATGAAACTATCTCCGCATCTCTATAGGTCATGCAAGGTCTGGGAACGGATAGGCACAATGGCTTATCGACTTGAATTACCGAAAGGGTCCAAAATTCAACAAGTTTTCACGTATCCATGCTTAAGGAAAAGGTAAAATTGAGAGACAATTGCACACCGTGAGTTCCACATCTTCCCAATTGCCCTCCTTGATTCTCGCAGGATCCAAACTGCCCAAGGCCCCATACAGCAACTACTAACACACTTGTCGAGATCATCCCCATCACGAGTTTCTTGGGAAGACGCCTCCTTTATCACCCATCATTTCTGTGAACACAATCCTTGTGGACAAGGATTTCAAAATCTTGCGAGTATTGTAACGAACAAACAAAATGACGTGATGACTATCCATTTGGAAAAGAATAAGTAAAGGGGCCCATGAAAGAAATTGTCAAAAGAAGAGAACGGTCTTAGAAAAACCTTACCCACATTTTAGTTTTCCCTTTTAAGTTGACCACGTTTTCAGTTTCCCGTTTTAGTGGAGTCAGTTTGTTATTTTGTCTTCAGTTTCTATAACCATTTTCCTTTCCATGTTGCCATGATCTGTCAATGGCAATTGTGTCTATAAACCATAAAAGAGTCGCGAGGTATAGGTATAAATACAAGCTCTTTGTAAGAGACAAGTATGAAATGAAAGTTATACCATGTTTCCTCCAATCATCGTCTCCTTCTCCAACCTAATTTCTCAATTATGTTTATCACTCTCATTAGAAGTTTTTCGGTGAATGTGTTCGCTACAGTTTGAAGGGGGGAGAAGTAGCAAGTGAGAAGTATTGGGAGCAAATTTGGCAGATTAACCAAAACAAAAAGAACTAAAAAACAAAGACAAAGAAAGCAGTGAGATTTACAAAAAAGCATGAGAAACAGAGACAAAGAAAACTGTGGAAATTGAATAAGACAACCAGGAAGGAACGGCTGGTAAACCTTGATTTAATTTTTATTTCCTTAACTTGTTCTAACATCATCGAGTTACATGCTTTTATAAGTACAAAAGATGAATCTAGACTAATTTTTCTGCTTTAGCTTTTCAGGAGATTTCTGGAGGCTTCTTCACGATGAAACCTTCTGGAGAGTTCTGAGTTCTGGAGGATGATCTCTTGATAGGCTACTGGATGGGCCAAGTCATCCAGGACTTTAATATCACCAACAATTTCTATAAGGTTAATGCCATCGTCTTAGGTTTTTAGGCAGTAAGTATTACTAGTCTACGTTCTTAGCTGGAAGCCCACCGATTAAATAATCGCATAGTAACATAAATGTTCCCAAGCACCCTATCCTATAGTAATTGTTTGTCATATATACATTAAAAGTGGAGGAGGGAAGGGTTGTTCCCCTTAATTTTATTTTTTGAAATTCGATAGTGAAAAATTTATATATATTTTTTCTAAATTACTAAACATTTTTTGAACCCCTTTAACAACTCTCTTGATCTGCCACTACATCTATACACGTGTATATAAAGTGGGCAATTGTGGTGTGTTTAGACGGCCTAATTAAATACAAGTTGTCCTAGTAATCACCATTACGAAAAGTGTACTCAAATCAAACATCCCTTGGTTGTGATTCAAGAAGCTCTAGTTCAATTGCTATAATTCAAGAAATTAGGGTACGAGAAGGAGAATTGGCCGTTATCAATTCAATTGGAGATTTGTCAACAGTGCGGAAGAGTTGAGAATTGTTCCTGCCAACTCAACCATGTTGATACCATTTGACTAAGCCCAGCTCGCTCCATGGCCAAGTAACAGAGCATGACCAAAGATGAGCTTAGCGGAGTGTAATGTTAATTTACTTTCAGTACGTGTACAATTAATTTTTGTAAACAAATCCGAAAATCAAATAAAAAGTAGAAAAAGGCATAAGTTTTATGCCGCAATGACGTCCACCTGAACAGTAATGTCTCTGATTCTGCCACGGTAACGCTTGTTCGGTTAGCAAATATCAGTGCATTTCCTAGGTCCACCCTCACGGTTCGAGTCCTCCTCTCCCCAGGGACACCTTTGGTGCCTGGGGAGCACTTCTACACCACTTCAACAACACCATGCCGCTGTAGTCCTTGTACTATTCCTGAACCTTCGACTGGAGGTCTAATGGACTCGTTATGGCATATTCCTTCACATCGACGGAGGCTTATGTGTCGTGCTTTCCTTCGAGCTAACTCACCCTCGCACAGCTACAGGCGGTACTATCTGCAACCTAACATATCATATGCACAGATGTTGGAAAAACAGAACACTCTGTCGGTGCAAGCTCGACTTGGTCCCATGGAGCCCCTCTACAGATTATAAAATGGCTCACAGCCTTACAAAGATCTTTCTTCTAGATTACAACGAGGGAGCAAAAAATGTATGATGGAATTCATGGAGGAAAATTTCCCTGCCTAAGCACTTGGGTGGTTTGCGGGTTAGAAACATTGCCCTATTCAATAAAGCTTTGATGGGTAAATGGGGTGAAAAACTCCTTATGGGGAAGCAGAGTCTTGCTAAGGCCATCTTGTGCTCTAAATATGGACCACCAGGATATTTGAAGGTGGGAAATCTGAGGGAGTTAAAGAGAACTCAGCCTTAATCAACTGCTAGCAGGGGACGTAAAAGGGGTGCTGTTAATGCATCATTATAGTGGAATGATATGCAAACTCTCCTCTCCGAAGGATGGTTCACTGAACAAGTGAAGATATCCATTGGTTCAGGGGATGGCATTCAGTTTTGCCATGACAGTTGGATTCAAAATAATAGCTAAGCACAACTATTCCTCAATTATACAGCGTCAGCTGAACAAAAATATTTATGTAGCAAATATGGGGTTGTGGATAGAGAATAGGTGGAACTGGGATTGAAAGTGGCGCAGACACCTGAGATCACATGAACAACCATTGCTGAGAAATCTGCTCTCCCTAATACAAGATGTGGCTCCAACTGAGATGAATACAGACGACTATATCTTCTATAGAGACTGTCTAGTAACTATGTAACTAATGATTCCTATCAACAACTGATTGAGGCCCAGGACATGTCATTTTCTGAGATGGAAAGGAAAGAATTAACATCCTTGTGGAACCGTTTCTCACAGACCAAACATATTATACTGAGTTGGAGAGTTAATGCAGTAAAAGTAAAAAAATATTCTCAAGGAAAGAAATATAATCCCCCTGGATCAGGAGGAATGTTGCCCACTCTGTGGCTCAGGAATGAAAACCATAACCCATTTGTTTAATAATTGCCCCATAACAATCAGTGTTTGCAGGATATTAAAGTTTGGCTATGGCTAGAAGGAGTGCAGATAAATAGTTGGCCTGCGAATACAGTGCCTAACCTGGAGAACTTCTATAGCAGGAAATCATCATGAACCAATTTGGAGGCATGGAAATCAATCTGGATTTCCTTCATCTTACAGATATTGAAAACTTGAAACAAAAGCTCACTTTGAAAATCTTAACATCTCTATCCCCAATTTGATACATGTTGTTAAAAAAAATCATGGTTGAGGATTAAGACAAACAAGAAATACTATCCTTACTCATTGTATGACTGGAATAATCAACCTGCTATATGCATGCAGTTTTAACCAAGTATAATATGATTGAGTGAGGTTATGGTCAGGATAGTGTAGGGTATATTTATGTGCATTCTGTCCATTGGTTGATTTGACATGCAGGTAAAGAAGGGGACCAACAGTTTCAACCTGAAGAGGCATCAAAATGCTTGACAGAATCATCTCGGATCAGCCATCACTACAAGGAGTAGAAGTACAATCCTATCCCTTTTCTCACTCTAATGGCATCACTTACTCTCTGTCTTCTTCAACATGGTATAGGGCCAACGAGGATCTTGATGTTGCCAACTTAATCTAACGATTATTACACTAACAAAGCACTGCTAACCGTATCTAAGCTGACCAGCTATGAGATTTGTTGACCATTCTATTGAAGCATGTTCAATGAAAAGCACCCTACTGTGAGGCACTTTATTCCTTATGATGACTGGTGTTAATCACATTGGGGAGGAGATTGTTGGAAAGAATGAAATACATATGAGGAATCTTGCATCTTTGTTTCAGTGAAGCTGTACATAGGAGTGACTGAATTAGGCTCCTCTGAATCAACTTAGAGACAGACAACGAAAGAAAGAAAGGACCACAAGAGAAAAGCAAATCCACAGGAGGATCCATAACTCATCTTTGATTATGATCTTATACACTGGATACGGAATTACTCCCCTTCATCCAATACAAGGATAGCTCTGCAAACAAACTGGAGCTATGTATCAATATTCTCATAAGGGGGGGGAATGATAGACATGACAGTATATTTGTAGAAAAGTGGATAAAAGCGATGAAATCACTAATGAGATGCTTTGTGATCTACGATGAAGCTAGAAGAGCCATATATTATATCACTCTAAGCTATAATGGAGGGCAGGTAAGGAGGTGGATAGAAGTAAAGATTACTCTCAAAGACCAAGCGATGGGAGTCTTCTAGTGGACTTTATTGTCTATAAATACTTGTTTTTTGTATTTTGTATTTCATGTGCAACTTTATCATTAT
>JAOWBN010182624.1:0-16780 GCA_028565015.1 Pinguicula moranensis
TGGAAGATTGATGCATTTTGCAAGTCTTAATAGAAGAAACAAAGGGGTTCTCTCTACTTTCTCTCTCTACCCGAAAGTTAGAGAAAGGGGTAAAAAAAATCTGCACTTGATGCAATTTTTCCTTTCATCTTCTTAGACTTCAAATGTGGATTTAGCACTCCAAAAACACACATATAAGTTGTACACAAGGTTGTATAAGCTCTCAAGGGTTGTGGTGGTGTTGACTACCATAGAGGGTGGATATTTGGACACCTTGAAGAGAAGACTACTTTCATGATCTTGAAGAAGAAATCATCTTGAGGTAAAAGTGACTTCTTCCCACTTGATGATTAAGTTGTGTAAATTAGCAAGGTACAAGGGAGAGGAATTCTGGATTGTTTTTGTTATGCATGTTTGCACACACAATGCTTTATGCTTCCGCATGCAATACGTTTTATGGCACGTAGTATAGATTCTGGAATTCCTATAAGTGTGGTGTCGGAGAAATTCAAGGGTTGTTTAGTAGAGGTGACAAGGTGCGACGATAGACTTATGGCGTTAAAGATAGTGGTAGGGTCGAAAGTGATAAATGTGTTTGTGTCTACGCACCTCAAGGGGGCCTAAGCAAGGGCGAGAAGCATGATTTCTGGGAAATGCTAGATACCGTAGTGGGTAGCATTCCTCAAGAGCAAAATATCTTCACAGGTGGGGATTTTAATGGTTATGCTGGGGTAGAGGTGGATAGGTATCAAGGCTTACATGTGGGTTTCAAGTTTGGTTTGAGAAATGGCAGCGGTAGGGAGCTTTTGGAATTTGCAGCGGCGCATGATTTGATGGTGGCTAATACATTTTTTAAGAAAAGATATGAGCACTTAATTACCTTTCAAAGTGGAGGGCGTAGTACAAAAATTGATTTTTTCCTTTGCGGCAAGAGGAGAGAAGGCATTGTACAGATTGTAAGGTGTTGCCGAGAGATAGCAATGAATCAAATGCTAAGGCTACACACACGCATAGATGACGCATGGGAAATCTCGGTAGTTCACCCTTAGCTATATACAAAGGAGGGTATTGCATAATAGACTAATTAGATTAGTGAAAAGTTAAGGAAGCAGCTATACCAAAATGTTGGGTATCTTTTCTGTTTCTTTTTGGTTGACATAATTCCAGGTTGTAATAGTACCTATAGATGGTACATGTAAATATTTTATATTATGAATATAAACATTAGCATTTCCAAAAAAAGCTTATAGGATGTTTGACGAAAAATATAACGCAAAAAATATGTGCTCAATGATAATGAATATACTTGAAGAGTATAATTTACAACATAAAATATATAGTGTTTCTTTTGATAATGCAAGTCCTAACAATGCATATATACCTGAATTAAAAGAATTGTGTGAAGCTTCATTTGAAGGAGTTTTTTTTTCATATTAGATGCATTTGTCATATTATTAATTTATGTGTACAAGACACTTTAACATGTATTGATATAAGTGTTAATCCAATTAAAATGGCGGAAAAATATTTAGCAACTAAATCTAAAGTAATGAAGGAATGATTTAAATTTTGTAATGATAATGGTACTAGGCTAACTCAATTCAACATAAATGTAGCAACCTAGTGGAACTTCACTTACTTATGCTTAATCAAACAGTTCCTTATAAAGAATTATTGTGTAGATTTTTTTAATAATAACTATATTCATATATCTTTACACACCGTAAATAGGAAGGATACTGAATTTTTTTTACAATTGTTAAAACAATTTAATGAATATACAAAATATTGTCTCACGTATATAAGGCCACTTCACACCTTATTGTTCCCATTTGTGCTGAATTAGGAGAAACTATCCACAGTTATGAAAACGAACTTGGTTTAAAAAATGCCATAGTTGCTATAAGAGCAAAATGGTCTAAATATCTTTTAGATATACTACTATTAAACCTAGTTGCTGCCATTTTAGACCCTCGGATTAAATTAGAAGATTTAACTACATCATTGGAAGATTATTATAATACATTTACAAATGAGCATGGTGTACCAATTAGAAATTATAAGAATGTAATTACAAATGTAATTAATGTATTAAATAAAGTATATGTAGATTATCAAGGACGCTTGGGTATTACGACTCAATCGGCTAAGATACCTAGTGAAGGTAGTACTAGTGGAACCCTAGTTTTCAGGAGATTTATAAATAAAATATCCATGAAACGGACCAGTCCCCCATCAAGTACCACACTTGTGCAGGTGAAGAAGGTGCTTATTTAATGTTTTTCGATGTTCTTGGTTGGTGGAGAAGCAAATCACGAGATTTTTCAGTATTATCGATTATGGCAAAAGAGGTTTTAGAATGTCCTGTTTTGACTGTTGCTGTAGAATAGGCATTTAGTCAGGGAGGATACATTTTAAGTGAAACTCGTTCAAACTTAAGCCCCTGGATGTTGAAATATCAAACTTGTATGCAGGATTGGATAGCTACGGAGCATAGGTTTAAAAAACATCAATTTTTTGAAGAGGATCCATTCGACATAAATGACGATGGGTCAACAACAAGTACAAGCACATCAAGTCCAACCAATTTTGAATGAATAAACAGGTAATTAAGGTAAGAAACCTAAAAACTACATAGGCTTTGATTCATTTATGCATACACATAAACGACACGTAGGCAATTCAGCTATAAATGTTAATTCATTTATAGTTGAATTCAAGCCATTCCCCTTTCATTTTTCTTTTTAAATTATATTGTAAATGTAAATTAATTTAAATTATAAATATAAATGGTAACATACATTTATTTGTATTAGTGTTGTGTTATAAATGAAAATGTGACTTCATTTATATGATCAATCATCAATGTAATTTTATTTATATTTTAATTTATAAGCTTTGGTTTATAAATTATTATATACATATATATAAATAATAAATATATATTAATATGTTTATTATATATAAGTTTATTCGTTTATGAAACTTAAAATATATATAATTTTTATAGATTTATATGACAAATATAAGAAAATAATTTATTTCTAAAAAAATGAAAGAAGCAAATTTTTTTCCTTTAAAAAAGTAAAAAAAAACTCGGTTACGCTGAAGGTTTGAACTGGATTTAAACCGTGTCAGAACCGTCATGAAACCATCTGAAACAGGCCTGAACCAAAACCGTCAACCGAACGAGAGGTTTTCGGCACCGAACCGCCAACCAGAGGAAATCGTATTGGGAAAAATCGGATATTCAAAGTTAAAGTTAAGGTTTGCATTTTTAAAAACTGGCAACCGACAAAAAAATTGACGGTTCGGTAACCGGAAACAGAACCGCCCGTGTCTAATGAGGGTTAATGGGGAAGTTAAAAGAGATATCTTACTAGTCATATGATTGTTTGACCCAAAATCTAGAATCCAGATAAGATGAGTTGACTTATCATAAAGAGCAGTTGGAGTACCTGCAGCAACAATAGCAGCTGGGAACCCAAAGCAGAAGAAGAAGCTATCAACTCTAGATGTGATTGAATTTGGGCCAGCTGGGACTGAAGCTGACTAAAGTCCAAAGCAGTAGGCATACTTTTAACAACATGATGCACCGTCGTGTGCAAGAGAGACAGATATGTGTGGGAGTCAGTGGACTTTGCTAGTTGAAAATCTTTTGGAGGATCTCACATGATGTAACGTGAACAGAATAAACACGGGAATAAAAAATTACTATAGGCACGAAATACACTCCGCTTGACAACACACTATAGAAACAGATCTTCCAAATACGGGATGATGGAAACTGGATAGGTCATCCAAAAATAGAGAACGAACGTACCAAGGCCCTCACTACATTATCGTAGAGCGCATATACTTATTTGCAAAGAGGATGATGGATGGCTGGTCAATGGTCAACGATCGGTTCAATGATAGTGGCAATTGCGGTCAATGTGGTGCCCTTGTGACACCCGCCGACAGCTGGTGGGGGTGGCCAATAGCAAAGAGAGATGTGGGGCGACAATTTTGCTAGGTTTTTTCGAGGCTCTAATTCCAAATGGAATTTATGTAAAAGTATATTGTATTAATACTGTGAGAGTACGGAAAACATTCCTCAAATGCCATTGAAAAAATGTTTCTCACTCTAAATTTTTTCCTCCGCCTTCTTTCTTCCTAGTGCATAACGCTCAACAATCCATGGCTTCCTCTTCTACTGCCCCCCTTTCTTCATATCCTGCAGACATTAGCCAACCTACAAATGAAACTGAGAACCAGAATCAAGATCCAGGCCCTGATCCAGGAGAAGCAAAGTGGACGTCAGTCAAACCATGAAACAAATCACAGTCTCCCCAGAAAAAAGCCTCTGGATGTCCCACCTCCAGCAAAAAGATATCTCCCTGCGTTCATAAAAAAAATTGAGAGCAGACTTCATTTCTTTCCACTTCACCAAATTCCCCCTCCTGGAAATGGGAAGAAATGTGAGCTGTTTTCTCAGTATACGGCTACGTTAGTGACATTCATGTGCCCAAGCGATCTGAAGAAACATGACCTCATTTCGGTTTCGTGCGGTTCTATAGGAAGAAGACAACCCTCATCTGAAGGAAAACTCGGTGGTATCTGGGTGGGCGCATACCAGATTAAAATAAGTGAAGCCAGAAACTCACCGATTAACTCTGATGCACCTACACTTACTACGGTGCGCAACAAGACACAAGAGTTCCCTAACACCCAACATAACACTTATCTGCCTCTCCTTCATGAGAAGCAACCTGTCATTGCCTTCACACCTGATCCGCCCGCATCCAGTGGTTGCTAAAATGCCTCATAAGCATTCTGGCCCCAATTATTGACCTAACAAGTTTGAACTCCATCCTCCATGCTTCTGGGTACCCAGATAGTTCAGCTGTCCGAATGGAGGGAGGAGAAGTCCTCGTAAAATTGGCCTCCGAGGAAGATCAAGTCCGTTTACTACATGATACAAAAACCTCGGACAGCCTAAGCCTGCACTCTCTCAGACCCTTGCTGGTACGCTGCTTTCTTCGAAGCAATAACAACACAATTGGGCTCCCTGATTTCTATTGATGAGAAAACATTGGCGCAAACAGAAATGCAGTACGGAAGGATTAATGTGCTAGTGCATGGCAATGCTCCAATCAATCAGACCCTGTACATAGAAACTGGAACTGAAATCTTCAACATATAGGTTACGGAAGAACGAACAGGCCACAACCTGGGATGGAAGCCTGTTCGGAGTGTCTGGAATAAAAAAACAGCAAAATAGCCATTGTGGCCAACACTCTGTAAGGCTCAGGTGGAGCAGGACATCCTTTGAAGGTTGAATCATGGAATTGCAGATAGCAATTGTGGAAAACTGTGCGAATAAGGAGGAAAGGGTATCCATAATCGTGGCAGCACACTTGAAATCCTTGATGGTGGTCGGCGAACCACCAGCACGGCAACTCCGGAGTGATTATAGTCAGAATCCTCAATGCAAAACCTAACGGCTCGCTAGATTGCAAAGGCTCTATTCCAAAGGGGATGGTAAGGAATGTGTCCCAATCGGTTGATATTCCCGAGGCAAATCGTATGGGCAATCCCAATACCTTATTACCGTCTCAATCAATGGACAGTCTACATCCCAGCTATGAGGCTCAGCCCCAGTATGCAACTGCAGGCCAAAGCCAGACATAAACATAAAACGTTCCTGCTATCACGAACAAAGGATTTTCAGAATCTCTGCAGATGCAAACAGAGTCAACTAAGGAAAGAGAAATACCCGTTGCGTTTAGCCACGTTGCAGCCCAAATAAGCCAGCAGGAGCCCACTCACCAAAATGAATTTTTAAAACAACAGGCCCGGATCTAGGGGATGTCTCAGCTTGGGCCTTTCTCTACTTTACTCGCCAAACAACACGAGCATATAAATCTCAGGCCTACATCACAACCCATACTGCCCATACACTTTTTGTGTCCTGTCCAAATTGAAGAAATAGGTCAGGACCAATCTGCGGGAATTGGTTACCCCCCATGTAACTCCTTAGACATACCTCTTAATGTCTCAAGTCCAACAGCTTTGGACCCGTTCGAATTAAATCTTAGATCATGCCAAACGAAGGGAAGAATACATACTATTTGGCTCGCCAACTAACTCATCCTATAGGGTTAAGGAGCATTCACGGCGTATTCAGGAAGCTCAGGCAGCAACCTCAGACGATAGTCAGCAGGGGGATAGAGTTCCAACCACGATTTAAAACTCTAAGGAAATAGTGGATCTTGCGCTGGAGCTCGGTGTATCACTGGTTTCACCCAGATCAGAGCTGATAGCACGGCTGGACTCTATGCACGAGAGAGACACAATCAAGTCACAAGATAATCCAGTAGTGCCTACTAATCTCTCCAATAAATAAATGAGGATACTGTCCTACAATATCTGTGGTCTAGGTACAGGGCCGAAACGTAGGGAAGTTAAGAGAATTATCTACGAGCACAAAGTGGAGATGTTGTGTTTGCAAGAAGAAAAGCTTGCCTCATTAGATCGCCGTGTGTGTGGGCAGTTATGTCCATCAAATTCATTTGACTGGAAATACAGGGATGGAAGAGGAAGCGCTGGTGGTATACTTTGCATCTGGGAGACATCCTCATTTCAGTTAACTCACACAAGGGAAGAGGACGGTTTTCTGGGGCTTGGAAAAAACACCAATAAAGCTGCTCAATATTTATTCACCGTGCACCATGAGCGGCAAAAGAGCTCTGTGGAACAGAATCAGTACAACAGTAAAAAATAATCATGCGGCAAGGTGGTGTGTCATAGGCGATTTCAACGCCGTACGCAACACAGAGGAGCACATATCCTTAGCATTACCAGCTTATGCCGTTATGCGGAGATGCAGGCTTTTGACGGTTTCATCAGAGACATGTAACTTGTTGACTTACCGCTACGCAAGTCACTGTACACATGTGTTTCTAGGGGTGGATCAAGCTGCGGCAAACTTGATCGCTTCCTGCTATCTGAAAATTGGATCCACAAATGGCCTGACATAACACAACTAAGTCTTGATCGGGTATCATCTGATCATCGTCCAATCTTGCTTAGTAGAAGTAAAGTGGGATCTGAATATACTGCGACACTGAACTGCTGGGAGAAGAAAGAAGGTTTTGCGGACTTCATAAAAACTACCTAGAATGCCCAACATGTGGTAGGAAGTCGCAAATTCATTTTACATGAGAAGTAGAGGTTGATGCAAGCTAAACTACGAGACTGGATTATAGAAACCTTTGGGCACATTAACAGGAAGATAGAAGAATTGCGAAATACAGTAAAAAGACTGGATGATAATGCTAAGCAAACAGTCCCGGGTGACGCTGAGAAGTTGGCAAGACAACATGCCTTGTATGAACTCAAACACTATGTTGAGAGTAAGGAGTCTTTATTGGCGCAAAAATCCAGATCGCAGTGGATAACCGAGAGGGATAGTCTCGGTACTTCCATGCCCGTGTCAATTATAAAGCAAGGCATAACCGGTTTATACATTAACAGAACCTAGACTGAAGATGTACAAGAGATCAAAGAAGGCCTAACTAATAATTTTACAGCAAGATTTACAGCAGACGACTGGAGCAGACCTTTGCTCAATCTACATGCCAGAAAGATGTTGACAGCCGCTGACAATAATTTTCTCGTATCAACATTCACTGATTAGGAAATAAGGGCGACCGTTTGGAGTTGTGAAGCTTCTAAAGCTGCGGGTCCAGACAGTTTTAACTTCTAGTTTATACAGATTCACGGGGAAACATTGAAATATGACTACACAGCCTTCCTTAGAAAATTCTACAAAACTGGGAAACTGTCCAAAGGCATCAATGCAACGTTCATCACCTTGATGCAAAGATTACAATCCCAGAGCATAAAGATCACTTCCGGCCTATTTCTCTAGTAACCAGCGGATACAAGATCCTAGCAAAGCTTCTAGCAAATAGGATTAACGTGGTAATGCACAAGTTAATATTCCCAAACCAAACAACTTTCCTTAAAGGGTGTCAGATACTTGATGGAGTGCTTATTGCTAATGAAATAATTAACTCGACCACAACCAACAAGAAACTAACAGTCCATTTGAAGGTGGATTTTGCAAAGCATTCGACACGGTGAATTGGGACTTCATGACTGCAATGCTGGAAAAACTCGATTTTTGCCCGATCTGGATCAGCAGGATGAGAGAGTGCACGTCCACACCGCATGCAGCCGTTATCATTAATGGCAGCAATGCCGGCGAATTCAAGATGCGAAGAGGGCTGCGTCAATGAGATTTGCAGCCACCCTACTTTTTCTGGTGGTGGTAGAAGGCCTAAGTTTACTTATGGACAAAGCTGCAGAGCTCAAAAGATTGACTGAATCAAAGTTGGATCGCTTTCCTTCACCCACCTACAATACGCGGACGATACCTTGTTGTTCACCAAGGGTACCACTACAAATGCTAAGGCAATGAAGAACATCCTTTGGATTTTTGAGCTACTCTCGGGATTGTTCATAAATTTCACAAAGAGTCTCCTCTTCGGACTCAACTTTCAGAGGACCAAATGAGGAATTCACTAATATCATACAATGTAAAGCTGCAAAAATCCCATTCATCTACTTAGGGATAGCCATTGGTGATACTCCAAGGCGAAGGAAAATATGGGATATTGTTCTTGATACCATTCGGCGAAGAATAGGGAGATGGAGCAACAAACTCCTATAATCTGCCGGCAGGGTAACACTTTTAAAATCAATGCTATCAAACTTACCAACTTATTACCTTTCTTTGTTTCCGGCTCCTAAACAAGTGATCAAGGAAATGGAGAAGCTGATGGGGCGGTTTATGTGGCAGCAACGTAGTGATCAAGCACGGCCGATTTACAGGATAATGTGGAAGGATATGTGCATAGAGAAGAATGCAGGGGGCTAGGTATCCGAAGTCTAGCACACATGAACAAGGCCCTTCTCACCAAGTGGCTGTGGCGCCTGCGACAAGGGCTTGGGAGTCTTTGGTGCCAAGTCATCAGAACCAAATATTTCAAGCCAATGGATCATCTGGCAGACTGGAACATTATCACCATGCCGGACAAAGTCTCAAATTATTGGAAAGATATATGGAATTTAGCTGCGAATAGAGTATTCAATACTAATGTTTGGCTTGATATAAATGCAGGTAACAAAACACTACTTTGGCGAAACGACTGGACATGTGCAGGGAACCTCGTGTTGAGATATAGCAGGCTCTACAGGTTAAGAAACCAACAAGAGAAAACAGTGGTGAAGGTTTCACACACATTGCAAGGATCAAGAATCTTGAACCTTACTTTTTCGGAGATCACTACGGCAGAGAGAAACAGAGCTATTGACAGAGCTAATGGAGTGTTTGAAAGAAATCCACCTGAACCCCAACGAGCCAGACTGTTGGTGTTAGATTAAAGATGTCACTGGAAGCTATACAGTTTCTTCAGCGTATGCTCAATTTACAGCGATCTCTAAACAGGGGAGCAGTACACATCCAGGAACGGCGATATCGTGGGTATCCGTCGCACCACAACGCATTCAGTTAGTCACATTGAAACTCCTCCAGCGGTGTATCCTACAATCAACAATTTAGTGCACAGAGGGTTGAGTTTGGATTCAAATACGAGGCACTGTGTAATGTGCGGAACACAAGACGAAACCAGTGATCATCTATTTGCAAGCTACTCAAATGCACAAGACCTATGGAAAGGAATCTACGAGTGATTCGATGTGGAATATACTGCACAACAAGACATCTAACAGTATTTCATGGACCACATGAATCTGCTGCAAGGCCAACAAGGGGCAGATATCTGGAAGGCCATATGGAAAGCGACAATCTAGAGCTTATGGTGAGAAAGAAACGAAATCCGGTTTGATTCACATATATGGAACATGCCCCCAATTGAATGGATCAAACTACATTCATGGTACTGCTAACTTTGAGCAACAAAGCATACAATGCAACCTCCATCAGCGATTGGATATAGGTTCCCGCAATGTGCTATGCATTAACAATTAGAATGAGACCATAATTGTAGTAGAAAGTCCCCCGGATTTCGTTGATAGATAGAATGATTTATAGTTATTAGGCATAGTACTGATATATGGAGTAGGGCATTTTGGCTAATTGCGTGTCTGTAACCTGTACTCTGGCCTACGGGAATTTTCTTTTAATACAATGCAATTAATTACCCAAAAAATATATTGTGAGAGTACATGGGTTTATATAGCGTAATCCAAGTGTGATAAAATTGAAAATAAATAAAAATTTAGATTAATCTAGAACATGGGCTCAAGCCCATATTCCAACAGTTTCTTTCCTTCAAAGTGGTGAATTCTTCAAATTTAAGTTGAGCAGGGGCATGTCGTTTTTGGGGAAGTCATTTTTATTTGGATATTTTCGGGGAAGTCATTGATAGGATGGAAACTGTATATGCCATTGAGAGCGATGCTAGAACCTACAATGGAAAGCCTAGGAAGAAGGTAATTGTTGCAGATGTTGAATCAGTGTTTCGTAGTTTCAATGCAGAATAGTTGAGTTGTGATGATAGACATCAATCTTTATTGAGATGGCAGTGCCTATAGGCTGTTATTTTCCTTATAATCTTTACATAATTTGACTATGAACAAGAAAGAAGCTTTTGTTGCACATTTGCCAAGACAAATTTGAGGATATGGAAAGAAGAGTGAGACCTAAAGGACACTGCTGTGACCATAACGACCGGGTAAATAGTGTAAGATTTTGGTCTTATTGGGTTATGAATGCAACATTTCTTGCTCGTAGACCAACTTGAAGGTCTAACTAACTAGAAACCGTGTTTGGAAACCACAAATACGGTAGCTATACAAATCACAAACTTCCTCCTCTTGTGATAACATAGCATCTCATTCAAATCCAATAAAGCCCAACGCAGGCTATGCACCCAAACTTGTATTTGGCAAAAACGCGATAAGAAAGAGAAAATGGAGAATCTCCTCCGGTAGGTGAACAACTTATTAACCTAAATAGTTGATGTTAGAGTTCTTCAAAGGATTCACATTCTAAAATATGGGTAAAAAATAGGCTAGAAATTGCCACTCAATCAAAGGCTTCAAACTTCAGCCTCAATTTTTCATTTTTCTATTTTTTTTTTCTTTTGGTTCTTCAAAGGAATTTTAAAAGAGATTATTTCTATTAAACTCACCACAAATTGTGCGTGCTTTTTCTTGTATATTTAAACATGAGTACATGAAATATTAATACTAATCCATACATAAAAAATACTAATTATCAAGATAAGATTATCTAAGGAGTCTTCATTAACATCACTCACAGCGTGAGCCTCATATAGTGGCAAACCCAAAGTAAGGGCAAAACAAGTGGAGACAAGCTTTTAGTGAAGACATTCACCCCTTGTAAGTAGGAAAGAACATGTTGCAAGGGAAGCTTGCTTGCCATATAAAGCTCACAAAAAAATGTTAATACAACTCAACATGCTTAGCACACCCAAGAACAAGAGGTTGCTATCTATACTTTTTGCACTCTAATTATCACATAGTAGTACTGGGGGTTGAGAAAGAGAAACACTTGAATCACAACACGTTACTCAAATTCATAAGAAGAACGGGAGACAACAAGTTACTTCTTCGCTCTCTAGGAAACAAGATTATTGCCAAATCATATTGAGAAACCAAACGTAGACAGGTGACTATCAATACAACATGCCCACTCAAATTTAGAATAAACAACATGAGTGCAAGATTTAACAAATGGTCGAGAAGAAGAGACGAAAATGAAGGGTCCTTTAGACATGCCGAAAAATCTGATTGACTGCAAGAAATGATCAAATGTCAAAGCATGAAGTAGCCGCCAAATTGGTAGTGATAGAGTGTTGGAAATGAGAAGGAAACACCATTGCCAAAAAGATGATGAAAGACCAGTAAAAGAGTACTAACCATCTTCCAGCTAAAGGAGCTCAACATGAGATATGACGTCACAAGCATACTTGGTTGACAAAGAAAGACCACCAAATATAGGAGTAACTTCCATCCAAAATGTAAGTGACAATGCAGAGAGCCTTTTTCAGATGAAAAATATGTTCAAGAAATTGTGGATAAACATAACCAGGTCGTTGCTCCATATAGGCATCCTCAAAAAGATAGCCATTGAGGAAGGCATGCATACAACTTGCAAAGAGACGGTCTATAACTGATAATAATACATAGCACATAACACAAACAATAAATGACCTTGACAATTGGACTAAAAGTGTCAAAATAATCATTAATGCGAACCTTAGTAACATTTGAGAAACAAGAAGAGCTTTCAGTCACTCAATAGAACCAACAGGCGATTACTTTATCTGAAACACCTATTTGGACCCAATAACATTAGAACCACGAGAGCAAGGATTGAGCTCCCCAAGTTTGATTGGTGCTTAAGGTAACAATATACTAATCCATAGCAACAACCCAAGTTGGGTTATTGGTGGCATACTTAAAACTACGAGGATCAGTAGCAACAATCAAGAAGACACAACAATGCTCAAATTAAAGGGATGGTGAGATAAAAAAACTACTAGTTTTTGCGCGAGTAATCATATGGTGACTACCCAAACAATTGGTCGAAGCACCATAGATAGAGGGCTCAAAAGTTTCAAGTTCATCAGCAAAAAGGTAAGCAGGTGCAACGGCATTAATAGCCTTAGGAAAATTCAAGGGAGCTACTAGAAGAAGGGTTGTAGAAGAAGGCACCTACCCATACCTCTTTACTGAATAAATTAAATGGCATGAATGAGAAAATGTGAGTGAAAGTAGTGGGAGAAGAAACATAAGCGAAAAATATTTCAACAAACTAAATCATCTTATGAGATGTGCTATAGTCTAGAAAGATGCATGAAACGCTCTTTGGGAACTAATTAATAATGTAGATAGTTGTACTGAATGCATCAGCTGAAAGAGGAACGGGAAGATAAAAGTGAACAAGAAGAGATAGACTTGTTCTAGTGAGAAGAGATGCTTAAACTCAACATTGGCATTTTGAGTAGGTTGTAAAAGGATATGAAAAGTTGATGATTAATGCAAAAGCTCGCAAGATATCCTGGAAGCAATGACTTGTGAATTTAGCACCATTACAATTTTGAAGAAGTTTGATAGAAGAAGCAAGTGCGGATCCCAAAATTTTTTGTATGGGAGCTAAATTTGTTTTGAGTGTGTCAAAAAAATTTTAGAGACGGAAATAATTTTTTAAGGATATTAAATTTAAAATAAAGCAATAATCAATCCTTAAAAACAATCTAATATTTTCAAATGAAATTTAAAGTTAATAATTCTAGGTATTCACGCACTTACTTAATTCGTATACATACAAATCAAATAATTTTTCGTTGAAGAAATTAATTAAATCAATCAAACACATAAATTTACTAATTTAAAAATACTAACAAAATTTTTATAGAGAAAAATAAGGCTCAATGGACTACAAGTTTGGGTTGACATGGGGTAGGAGTAGGATGCGTGGGGTGGGGGCTGTGCAGCAAGGATAGGCATTAATCTTGAAAAATCTCTCTCTTGAGTTTTGAAATCCTTCACGCGCGATCCCACAAAAATTAGTAAAGATATGAAGATTGATGCACAAGTGGAGCCATGGTGGGTGCTGGCCCCAGAGGCCGAAAGATGAGTTGGTTTGTATGTCACCTAATAAGCTCTTCGGTCCAGTGGATTTTGAGATCGAAACCCACTGAAATAGAGATATTTCAATTTTTATACAAATCAAAAAGAAAAATTATGTTGCCTGGATTGGAACCAGAGGCGGAGGCAGGGGACCAGGGGGACATGGTCCCCACCAACTTTAAAAAAAAAATCCATGTTAACAAATAGAAAAATAATAATTAATCCATGTTAAAAAATAGAAAAATAATAATTTGGTCCCCTGTTATATACCTAATGCTTCAACATTCCACAAGATGAAGTTCTTCTAGTTGAGTTGGTTTATTGCTTACTGAGCTATTTGTCAGATCTCAGATCAAAGGATCTAAACCCACACTGCAGCGTTTGTCATTCTTTTTCGAAATAAAAAAAATCCTTGCTGTTAGAAGGAATCGAACTTGAGATTGATTAGAAAAGTTCCTCATCAATGACCACCAGGTCAAACTTCATTATTTGCAATTTTTAACACAATTAAATATTTATTTGTTAACTAATTCAAATAGTCTATATTATTTTTATAATTTTATAATATAATTATTTTTTATAATTTAATATTTTGGTGAATAATTTTATCTAACATTTGTTATTACGAAGTTAGCTGAAAAATTGTTGTCTTTTTATCGATTATAGTAAATTCGAAACATGCATATCCTATCGATATTTATAATAAAATAATTTCAAAAAAATAAAAAATAAATTTGACTATTTTAAGTTGTACCGCAATATTTAAATGTGCATACCCAATCGAACCTAATTTAACCCGATCCGCCCTACTTTATTCAAATCATAAAAAAATTTGGCCATCTCTCAGCAAATTTTCTGGTTCCGCCGTTGGAACCCACAGGGATTGCAAAATTACACTATACTGACCACCAGACCAACATTAACTTTAGTTTTTCAAGATAATTACTTTGCGATCCCTGAATTGGAACCCACGTGGACTTGCAAAATTACACTATACTGACCACCAAACCAACCTTAACTTTAGTTTGTCAAGAAAATTAAATATTTTTTTGTTAACTAATTTGAATAATTTTTACATTATGATATAATTATTTTCATAGTTCAATATTTTGATGGATAGTTATATTTGACATTTGTTATTACGAAGCTGATTGAAAATTTGTCGGTATCCTTGTATTGATCGAGTAACTTCCAAACATGTATATCCGACTAATATTGATAATAATTTAAAAAAAATGAGAAATAAATTTGATTATTCTATTTTTTATCGCAATATTTAAATGTGCATACCCTCGAACCTAATTTAACCTGGTCTGACCTACTCTATTCAAACAAAAAAAAAATTGGCCCCCACTCCGATAAATTTCTGGCTCCGCCCCTGGCTGGCCCCTGTCCATGGGCCATCCCTTAGGGGCTCAGGTCCCCTTCCTGCCAACTCCCCCCACCCCCAAAAAAAATGTGCTACCCTTTCAATCAAGTGAAATGAAAAGGGTAAACATACGGGAAGGTTTGAACATGAGTTTATATAGAGTAGAACGGATCAAAACCATCGAGCCTGAGGAAGTAGAGAGGAGCAATCCGAGAAGGACCAAAGTAAGTGGATTTGTTGAAAATTAGCATCAGGGGCTACGGTATTGTTAGATTAACTCTTTATTTTGAATTCTATTTTAATGTTCGTATGATTCTGATTTGTATATGTTTGTTGGAACGATTGATAGTGGAAAGTTGATATGTGTCTCCCGGTTGGTCATTTGTGGTGTAATCACAAAAATAATAGCAAAACTATGTAGTAAGCGTCAAGACACAGCATAATGATCATGCAATTTGGTCCAAACTATCTACCATGAGGGGTCTCACATTTAGTTTAAACGATTTGGTCCAACTTAGTTTAAACGATTTCACTATTTTCAAATCTCACATCAACTCATCAATTGTTCTTCCTCAACAATAACTCTTTTATTTCTGTATGATCCTAATAAATGGTTCTACCTCAAAATAGAAATAGTAAGAAAATAAATACAAGATCGCTTTGTGAAGATTAACCAGGATTAAGTCCTCTTGAAACATAACTCATGAATTACCTTCTCCTGAGGCTTACAACAATGTCTTCTCTATCTCAACCACACTAAGGAATGAAGACGTCGAAGATGAAAAAATATCTAGAACTCTCCCAACTCTCTCACGATTTTGGGGGTTTAATGGATAGACCTAACAACCTTCTAGATCTATCTCTGTAGATCTTTATTCCCATAATATAGGCTACTTCTGCAAAGTCTTTCATGGAGAATTTCTTTGAAAGTCAAAGCTTCATGGATTCAAGCATTGGAATGCCATTTGCTATAAGCAATATGCCATCTATATATAGCACAAGGAAAACAGTTGCATCTTTATCAACCTTCTTATATACACAAGGTTCATCGGGATTTCTGATGAAATCAAACTCTTTGATTGCTTCATCAAACTTGATGTTTCAACTCCACGATGCTTGTTTGAGTCCATAAATGGATCTCTGAAGCTTGAACACTTTATTGGCATCATCGAATTCAAAACTTTGAGGTTGTATCATATGCACCTCTTGTAATAAATCCCCGTTAAGGAATGCCGTTTTGACATCCATCTACCATATTTTTAATCATAGTGTGCTGCGATAGCAAACGATATCCTAATGGATTTAAGCATCGCAATTTGAGAAAAGGTTTCATCATAGTCAATTCCTTATTTTTGACGATACCCTTTCACTACCAGTCCAGCCTTATAGGTAATTATCACATTACCATCCATGTCGGTTTTCTTTTTGAAAATCCATTTACACCCTATAGGGACAATCCCTTCAGGTGGATCAACCAAGGTTCAAACCTTGTTGACATACATGGAATCCATCTTAGAGTTCATTGCATCTAGCCATTTGTCTTTGTCTACACTAGACAAGACTTCTTTATAGTCAATAGGTTCATCATTATCTATGATGAATACATCATTTTGTTCGTTTAGGTTGAATCCATAATGAACAGGGATTGATGTTGTCTATCGGACCTACGTAGTCCTTGTGTTTGAGTGTCTTCTGTTATCTCATCTCTTTGAGACAAATGCTCTTGTTCCATCTGTTGATCAGTGCTTGGTTGTGGATCTT
>JAOWBN010182635.1:0-16780 GCA_028565015.1 Pinguicula moranensis
TTGATACCAATATTGATCGGGTTGTCTTACTTGAAAAGTTTCTGGATCTTGTTTTAAGTGCTATTTTGAGTTTCTTGCACATGTTTCAGGAAGTCTTGAGTTGTTTAGGAAGTTTCATAATTAGATTAGCTATTCCATGCTTTAAATTTTTAGATCTTGTGAAGATTTGTTCAACTTGTTGTAACTTGTATGATTTTTAAGTGAAATATAAGCTACGAGAGCATCCGATTCCGGAGCTCAACGAGGATTAGCTGAATCTAAGGAGATGGTGAACCTCGGGCCTTAAATCTCGTCTTGTTTTATGTTTTGTAATTTTCAAGATTTAATTCCACACGTCTACTAACAATTTGTTTAAGTGTAAAGAATTTTAAATTCGACCAAAGAAATCTCAACAGAAACTGCCACAATAATATTATATAAATATATAATTGTCAAAGCTATTTAACATTTTCCTCTAAAAAAAACTTTTACTAACTTTGTTACCACAAACGTTTTTAAAATAAAAAGTTATTGTAAACGCTTACTTTAATTAGTATTATAAAGTTTTCTTATTTCTTAAACATAAACATGTTACCACAATGACAATGAAAAATTTACAACTCATTTAGCAAGAAAGAAACCACTTGCTTCCTAAAATTCTATGATTAAAGTACATACATGGAAATGCTATACCAAAGGGAGACCAAGGCTCCGTTTGTGTATCGGCCTTATCACTCACCTTATCAGGTGATTTGGCTTATTTGACTAAAATAAGACAATTTGACCAAATGAGGTTGTTTTATGAACACCCACCTTTTGGCTAATAAGATGATTGATATGTCACTTCAGAAACCTTAATAAAAAATGTGACCTTATCAATTTTTCATTTTAATTTTACCCCTTGCATCTTTTTTATTAAATAAATACTGAAAACCTAAAATTTATTTTATTAATTCAGAATCTTGGCATTAGAATTTAAATTATAATAGTTAGAGATTTTTGTTTTAATAATAATAGAAGAATAGAAAATAAATATAATAATAACTTAAGAACAAAGTCTTCTTTTACTTCACCAAAAGACCGGAAGTTTGAAATTTCCTCTTCGTACAACAACCATGTCGAACAGTACCTCGTGCATTGCTCATCATCTTCCTCAATGACTCTGGCCTTCGAAACGCTGCCATAGAGCCCTCCCTTACTCCTTAATCGTTGTCTTCTCCCCGGGGCTGCTTCACACGTCTGGGGAGCCAACCCCCCCTTTTTTTCCTTCCTTAACCCCTGTTCTACAACCTCCTCCCCTTGTTTACTAACCGTCATCCTTGAGCACCATTGGATTTGAAGATGAATTCCTGATCTTCACTGACTCATCAACGGAAAAGACTGCGAAGAGTTGCAAAAATCCCCCTTGTATCTAGCAAATGTGCAGAAGCAACATTCCCAGAGGCAAATGGCTACATGATGGGTGGAAATTGTGAAGCACAAACCAGTTCTAGAGCGCCTTGGGCCTAGAGTAATCCCACAAGACCCTTGGGATCCAGTACCAACCAAACTATTGCCCTATGTTTTTCTTGTCAAACTTCCCAGTGGATTGCTTTGTATAGCGTTTGAAAAGCATCGTGAAGAAGTAGGGAAGTGTTCGTATGATCAAGATTGCTAGGAACGTGGATAGACAAGGCCTGCATTTTGGTTTCTTAGTCTTTCAAACCCGGTGGATGACTTGAGCTTAGACTTCTCCAACTGAACAACATATGGATAGGGTCTTACAGGATTCATGCCAATGTTCCTAGGTATGAGAAACGTACTATATATGAGAAAGGATTAGCCATATAAAGCTATCCTAAAGCTGAAACTGATGTAGCTTCATCGACACAACCTAAGGTGATTATGAAGACCCATTTGGAAGCCATACTGACTGCTTTGCTGGGAAAGGGGTTAGCTACTGAAGCCTCAACAAGTAAGCCTAAGGAAGCATTGCTGAAACTAGTACCTCCGAAGATGAATGAATATGATTTAGCTTTCTCTGCTGATACGATTGACAGTGGATGACTTAAGGATAGCTTGGCGGGAACATTGAGAGTACCTAATGGATGGAGGGCTCTGCAATTAGAACTTAAAGCTGCAGGGTACATAAAACATCATTGCCAGTCCTTTAGGCGATGGTAAGATCTTGTTGTGGGAGCAGGAAAAAGCTTATCTACTTAATCTAATAAAAAAATACATGGTTTGGCTGCAAAATTGGCTATCAACATTAGACTAGTAGTGGCAACCGGTCTTTTGTAATACCAAGAAGGTCATGCCGAGTTAAAATACAAGGATTACTAATTAAACTCTCGACTAGCAATGTGTGGGAAGCCATTGGAGCAAAGTTGGGGAAGCTCACTAGAGTGGATGAGTGCAGTGGGTGATGTGAATGTTAGATATCCAAGACGAATTTGAATTCTTGCATGGTTTAAAGTAATTAGATCCTGTGGTGTGAATTAAAACAAAGCACAATTTCATGATCACTTCCAATCATAGACACAAACGTGGTTGGATCGGTCTGAAAATTTACCTGAGGTGAGAGTACTCATTAGGCGTCATCATGTTCAAAAAGATTGGATTTAAATAATTAGATCGTGAGATATGAATTTTCGAATAGACTATTCTTGGTCAATCACGATATGCTATTTACAGCACTGTGCAACCTCAGTATTATTGGAAATCAAAGGTCTGAAATTGTTTCGATCGAACTGAAATTTTATCACGTGGCAGAGAACTTCTCAATACATATGCTGACAAAAGGAGATCAAATTCTAACGGTTCGATGATGATTTATTGTTTTTGAAATATACTATTCTCCAATTGAAAGTTGCACGCGATTTGTGGAGACAAGATTAAGCATATGATATGTTGCATGTTTCAGAGACCACGACCCCAGCTAGAAACTTCCAATAAGGATTTTCATTTTATTTATTATGCCTTTTAATTAAATTAGTCCATTAATTTTTGAGAAGTTCGAATTTTAATGTAATTAGGTAATTTTTTACTTTTAGGAATTAAGTTAGAATAGGCTTCTTACTTAGGTAAGATCCAATTTTAATAGGATTTAAATTAGGTAGAGCTCAAATAAAGTCTAGAGGCCCATTGAAATTGTAGCTTGTTTAAAGACAAATTTTACCATTTTCAAAAAAAGAGATTTTTGACGTTAATTTTATTATGAGCTTTGAGAGAGATCTCTTTGTTTCTTTGAATTCCTATTCTAAAGAGAATTAGGTTGCATGCATCTTATGATACATGTAAAGGTTGATTCTATGATATTCATATTTATTATAGAGTAGATTCTTGGGTAGGCATTTGATTGAACCTCTGGTTTACATTTGTTTCCAGCATAGTAGTTGGCTAGGGGTAGATGTTCCATGTTTGATTGGGTTTCTACGGCACAATACGCTTCTTCAATCTCCGTTCTTTTTCCATCATTCTATTTGTGTAACTTTTTGTTGGATTGCACAATCTATCTTTTTAATTTTGTTAATTTTGGAATTTGTTCAATTGGTATGTTTTTGTTAATTCCGCTAGCAAAAAATTACATCACTGGGCTGAAACATAACTTAGAAGCTATGCACCTGCTATTCTAGATAGACATTGGGAAGCAAGTAACCCAGAACCTTACTGTGAAATTTGACAATGCCTTGCACATCACATAATTGCAGGAAACACGACCTAGGGAAAACTAATGAAATATAATGGACACTTCAAGTGATGACATAAGAGATGATCAGTTTGTCAAAGATACAGGTTCCAAAGCCTCTACGACTATTGAGCTACTTGAATATATGGGGATGAATTATAGATCACAGGTTCATGAGGGCCCCAGAGTGGCAGAACCACTGGATCACTCTTTGCTCAGTGGCAGTCCGACTACTTCCAGTGCGGTGAATATCCAGGCAGCAACCCAAGACAAGGCACACATATTGTTCAACATAGGTCTAATATGGAGGTTCATACACCTAAGGATATGGAATTGCCTCAAAAGTCTATAGTATTGTGGGCAGGCAATGATAAATGGTGTCCAGCGAAATTGGAATGGTGGCCTTGCCCACAATCCCACAAGGAAAAGGATGTACTCAATATGCCTTTAGATAATATGACAGAGATGATATGCGAGAAACAATAGGGGTAAGTACTGATAATCAGGATCAATGTAAGTACTGATAACCAGGATCAATGTATTAACCAAAAAGATCATTCAGATGTGGCTACAAACCTAGCATCCCCTGATAACTGTGAGGTGAGTACTCCAACTGTGGAGATGGACAACCTACTATCTCCAATATAGAACCAACACCAGCTGGTGGAAGACCATGATCTGAGATAAGATGTTGATACGCTAGTCTTTAATTCCATCACTGACTTCCCGCCATTGAATATGGCAGATCACATAATTAAGGAGGATTAGCAGATTCCAAAGAAAGTAAAAGTAAAGTAGAAGGGTGGATGCCCAAAAAATAGGAGCCAAATACATAAGGAAAATGACCTAGTCAAAGACAGAGATTTGGCAACCCTTGAAAATTGGATAGGCCAACTAGTGGAGAACCAACCTTTCAGACCTCAGACAGTATATAATCTATTTGAGAAACATTTGGCCAATGAGGCAGATCAAATCCTAGCCATAGGGAAATAGTTGGGGCTGCCATTTGGGTATGACATGCAGGAAGCTAGGGAAAGACTAATGAGCATGTCTGCCACAGGTAGGGAAAAGGAGGAAGCTTAACTCAAAATAGGCAGTCTAGAGGTAGAGACCGGACGGGCAGGATGAAGGTCATAACATACAATGTAAGAGACTTTTGTAGCCCTAGAAGGAGGAAGAGAGTGAAAGAGCTTATCTTGACATACAGGCCGGACTTCATCAGCCTACAAGAGACAAAAATGGAGGTGGTTGATATGAATGTCTGTGATCTCTTGTGGTATGATGTGGACTTCGATTGGGTGTACCAAGGGGCAAGGGGTCAGGCTGGTGGTCTAATCTGTAGGTAGAACAGGAACAAGTTCATTAGGCACAGAGTGTTATCAGGAAACTAAAATAGGAAGCCTAAACAGACCAACATGCTTAATATTTATGGCCCTGCTAAATTATCTCTGAAGCATGAACAATGGAATGAAATAAAAGCCTTATATGCTTGTAAGGAAGATGTTAACTTGTGTTTAATGGGAGATTTCAATGTGGTTCTAGATCCAAGTGAGAGGAAGGGAACAATAGAAGTTGTGCAAATGAGATTGATGGTTTCATGACATTCATTAGGGATATGGACCTACAAGATCTTCAAATGGAAAAGAAAGAGTTCACAAGATACCTGCAGTCTCTCAAAGTCATGAGTAGGTTAGATAGATTCCTGGTAAATAATAGTTGGCTTGGACAAGAGGTGAACTTGGATCCAAACAGGTCTTGAGTGAGACGATTCTGATCAATTTCCGGTACTCCTAAGCTCAAGGATTTAGAACTTGGGTTCTAAGCCTCTAAGGATGGTGGATGTATGGTTAGAGAACAAGGTGTTTAACCATTTGGTTGAAAATATTTGGCACAACAGATCATGTGGTGGCTATGCAAGTTTAAGCTAGGAACCTGTGGGATGAGAGAAAAGATGTGCTCAAAGAACTCATTTAGCTAGAATGCAGAGCAGAAAAGAAACTGCTTAATAAGGAGGAGCAGAACACCCTCAAATTCTAACAGGAAAAGTTGGCTAGGATTACAAAGGTTTTTTACAATGTATATTTCCAAAAAGCAAGGATTAACTGGATCCAAAAGTGGGATGCAAACACGGCATATTTTCGTAAGTGGATCAACAAAAATAGGAGAAGAAATACCATAATGGGGTATGGCAGGGAGAAAACTGGCTGGAAGATCCGAATCAGGTGAAGAAGTATTTTAGGAGCCATTTTGAGGAAAGGTTCTCTGATGTGCCTTGGAACAAACAAATGATATCTGGTATACAGTTCTCTATGCTATCAACAACAGCAAAAAACAATCTCAACATACCTTTTGCTGCTTTCAAGTCTTGCAATAGCAGAAAAAATCCTGGGCTAGATGGATTGAACTTTAAATTCATTAAACACTTTATTCATCTATTTAAACTTAACATTATCCAAATGTTTATAGAATTTTATAGGAACTGCAGGGTGGCCCAAGGGAGCAACGTAGCACATATCACCTTAGCTACTAAATTGGAAAATCCACTTCACGTGCAGGACAATAGGCCTATTACTTATATTGGCTCAATGACAAAAATCCTATCCAAAGTCCTGACAAATAGGATGAGGGCGGTGCTAGATGATATCATTTCCCCTACACAAATGACATTCATCAAGAATAGGAAATTAGTGGACGGAGTGTTGATTTCTAGTGAAGCTGTAGATGAAGTTAGAAAGATGATGAAGCAAGCTATCATTCTGAAGGTAGACTTCAAAAAATCTTTTGATACTATCAATTGGTAATATCTTTTTGATTTTCTAGCACAGATGGGATATTTGGTGGATAAGGGAATTGTTGTAATATGCATCTACATAAGTGCTCTTAAATGGGAGTCCTATAGCAGAGTTTTTCCCAAGAAGGGGACTGAGACAAGGTGACCCCTTGTCCCTCTTTCTCTATGTGATTGTTGCTGAGGGCTTATCAGTGCTAATCAACAAGGCCATTCAGTTGCAAATGTTTAAGGGACTAGAAATTAGGAAAGCTAAGGTGAGGCTCTCCCACATCCAGTTTGTTGACGACACCCTGATGATGGGGCAGGCAAGCTGGAGCACAATTACTACATTCAAATCAATACTACAAAATTTTAAATTGGCTTATGGTTTGAAGATCAACTACACAAAGAGTATATTGATTGGCATACACATGAACCGGGAACTAATGGAAGACATGGCAGCAGACATGGGATGTGGTACATGGACTCTGCCATTCAAATACGTGGGGCTTCCAGTGGGGGCTACACATCAAAAGTATGAATGTGAAAACCTGTCATGGATAAATTCTGCATGTCACTTAACTTATGGGATCACAAGTATCTGCCTACAGGGGTAAGCTGATCCTACTAAATTCAGTATTGGCTTCTTTACCTTCTCACTTCTTTGCCTTTGCCAAAGCACCTCAGCAACTTCTTAAAAAGTTTCCCTCTTACCAAATTATTCTGGAATAGCAACCTTGGACAGAAAGAACTTGTTGGATGCCTTGAGAGTTTCAATGAAGCTATGACAAGAAAATCAGGAGCAAGGATACTTGCAGGAGAAACAAACATGGCTATGGACCAGCTCAGATTCAAGTATGGAGTAGATAGAGTTGTGACTATGGGAGGATTTAGGGAATTAAAAAGACTAAATGCATCTTGAAGTAGAACAAGGCAAGAAGAAGAGGGAATGCTTATAAATTTAGCTGGTGGAGAACAATCCAAGAGACGATGAACACAAGTTGGATCAAACAGTATGTAAGGATCAGGGTGAGGAGTGGTTTTGGTAAGAAATTTTGGCTAGATCGTTGGTACTATAATCCTCTATTATAAGCAAGATTCCCTAGGCTATTCAGAGTAGTCAGAAATTCAGAAGCATACATTACTCATCAAGGATATTGGGACACAGGCACGGGTATATGGATGTGGACATTAAGTTGGAGAAGCCCGTTGAGAGAGGTTGAACTAACTCATCTAGATGATTTGATTTTTTTATCACAGGATCATTCCATCAACTGTACAGGTCAGGAAGGATACTATTTTGAGGCAAACAAGGAAAAGGTTTACATTGTCGAAGGAGCATACCACAAGATAATGGAGCTGAAAACACTTGCATACACACAACAACAAGCAGGAATGCTATCCACCATATGGAACAAAGTTGTGCCAAAGAAAATAAACATCTTTGTATGGAAGCTATAGCAGAATGCCTTACCTACTAAAGCAGCACTGCAGAGAAGGAAAATCATCCCAAATAACTAGGATACTCCCTGCTCCCTTTGTTTAAATGGTCATGAAACTGAGATACATCTATTTTTCCACTGTCCTCTAATTGTACAAGTATGGCAAGATTTTAAGGCATGGTTGTCCCCAATTTTGTTGATCCCAAACACATAAGCACCTACCCTACAAGAGTTTTCATCAACCAAACCTCAGCAGGTAGAAATGGAGAGCTGGAAAATAATATGTATGCATTGTCATGGAAAATATGAATTGCCAGAAATGCAACATACTTCCAAGCGGCAGAAACCAATACCTTCCAGCTGGTGACTAACATACAAAGGGTGACTTCAGCCACTTGCCTGCCTCCAGCACTGAAGATAAATAAAGATGTACACAGCAGGCTCAAGAACAAGACTGTGTAGAAAATGAAGAGCTCCTATAAACACACAAAGGAGAGCAAAGATTGATACCCAGTTAGGCAGGAGCTAAGCAATCAAACATATTGAGGTCCCTACAAATCAGCTCTCTGCATTAAAAAGTTCACTACAATATGCCCACATTGATCAACTCAGACGTGGATCAAGCTACAGAATGGTCATTAGCATATTGAGGCCTAGGAAGATCCAGGAGGGATCACTATTACTCATGATATATGTGATTTGAAAGACACTATGCCCACTACTTAGAAATTCTAGTTTATTTCTTTGGTTTTGATCTGATACGTGTGTTTACTCAGAGTACCACCCTGTACTCACTACAAGGATAACTCACCAAACTTAACCGAGCTGTGTACTAATATCCCTATAATGGGAATTGACAATGTGATAGTCATAACATTTTATTTTGGTGAAGAGCGGATGATAGCGATGATCAAAATGTTGAGATGCTTTGTGATTTTCTGTGATGCTAGGTGAGCCATGTACCAGATCACGTTTAGCTATACTAGAAATGGGGTATGAAGATAAGGCATGATATTCAAATCAATCTCAAAGAAAGAGGGAACTTGTCATGTTGATTGTTTAACTTGAAGCATTTTTTTTTAGCATTCATATTTCATTTGATAATAGAAAAGTTCAGAATATCACAAATTTTCATTTCATGTTTGTCAATTTTTTTTTCAATTTTTATTATTTTTCCTGCCTAAGTCTAGGAGCTCTACTTGAAGTGTTCTAGTCTTTGTGTTCACCTTCCATTCCTTTGGTGGTGCCTACCGCCAACACTGAAAAATATGTAATGTTCCCCCCACTTTAGTGTTTTCACCTTCCATTCATTTAGAAGGTGGTGAATTGTTTCTCATGTACTAAACTACTTTGATTTGACAATAATCAATCGGGCTAGCAAAACTGAACCACTTCAACTCATAGATCTCTTGAACAGAACACTTTGGACGAGCAACGTCCTTGATCATACTTTGATCAAGACTATAAACCAAACAAGATCGACAAATCTCGTCATCTACTGTTCATGGCAAAGGTTGTGGCTACAAAGCTGCACGACAGATCTAACTGTTCATATTGTAGATCACTGAACCAAGAACACACCCTCAAAATGTCTGGATAATCAAACCACAAATGTGCGTCAATCCGGTTGTTCGATCAAATCTTGCAGTAGAAGAAAATCCTTGAAAACATAAATGAAAGGTAGGGTAGTACCTTAATCAACACCAAAATCTACTTGAGCATAACAAGGTACAAGACAAAAACAACTTTCTCGAATCGGGACACCTTTAATCAATACAACTTTTTGTTAAATAAATCCCCAAAATCCATATATAATGAATTGTGCTCAAAATCCATATTAAATAAAATCATCAATGGCGCTCCAGTGTCCGACACTCATCATTGCTGTATTGTTGCTAGCCATCAATAGAACAAACTTGAATTTTCTGTTGTACTCATAGAAGTTAAAGAGATCGTTGTCCATTTCACAGTTGGACCTTAACAATTTGTTTGTAGCCTCGGATGCTTGAATGTTCTTTGGTTGGATTTTTGCATGGCCACAACGTATCTAAAACAAGACTCCATTCACTAACCAGGATTGCCAAATTGCGTTAGCGATATGGCTCTTATACCAGGAAAGAAATTTGATCATTTCACCTTATACAAATATTCCATACAATCCCAAACCTTTCGGGAAGAGACATTATACAAACATTTTTTACAATCTCAATCCTATGGGATAAGCTCCCGGAGGAACAAAACTCATTGAAAACTCAAAGACGTGTGAATATCCAATGAATATTACCTTGTACACTTATTTATAGATACAAGAGATACATAAATCTTAATTATAATACAATCCTACATAAATCTTAATTATAATACAATCCTACATAAATCCTACTTACAAATCCTATTCTACTCAATAGTATTACTTGATTTGGAGACTTGAGAGAGTAGGAGTACTTATGACACTTCTTTTGGGTGATCTTTATCAATCCCAACAACCCTAACAAGATTTTGTCTCATGGAGCAAAGTGGCAACTATCACACAAGCAATTGTTGTGACATGATCTGAATGAAAATAGAGGGAATTCATTTATATCAGCCACCAATTCGTTCATCTCACCAGAAAACCCAAAAATTTACTAGTGTGTTTAGCTAAGGTCACTTCATCTTTAAGTCTCAACGTGCTAATGTTGTGCGTTTTCACCTTGTTCCTTCTCTCCGGTGGCCTTTAGGTCAACCTCTGCAGGAGCTCCCAGAAATTCATAACATTGGTCTTGATCAATTCCGAAGCAACTATGTGGATCACGCGTATTTTTGGCTTGCTCTTGCAAATTATGCAGGAGTTTTCGTTAATGATTATGGTACGGGATGCGGCTAGATTCTGTCATGAATGGAGAGGTTCCTTCATTGTTACAACTCTTTATGGTTTTCCAAGTATGGTAGCCGGGGATGAAATGTTTCGTACATTTTTTTTATAGGTAGTCTCCAGGTCGCCCCCGTAGGTTTAGGGTAGCTCTTAACTTTGGCAGCCTGTGACTAAATAACATTTATAAATGCGTACAGTAACGTTGGATCATTTTGTATTCAGTTGACTAAATGGAAAAGTCGCTTGGCTCCTTGAAAATGGGAATTTATAATATGATGGCATTAATCCTTTGGGGAAAAAGCATGTGATTCTTCTTATTTGCGGGTATGTAGATTCATCTTTGGTACTAACGAAAGGTTTCTTAGAAGAAATATAAATGATAACGCATACTTTGAAATTTGCTTATTGGAAGAAATATGCATGATAATTTAATAAATGTGCTGATTTGAGGATTCAAATAATTATAATGATAACAATCGTTGCTTATAATTAATAATACATTTTCTCAAAAATCTATATTTACGATTATTAGAAAAAAGAACATCTATATCACATATTGTCAACTATGATCATGGAATAGTCTATATGTTTCATAATAAAAATCAAATCAAGTGTGAAAGTCAATTCATTTTTATACACAATTGTTTATGGGTCAGTTTGGTGGCAATATCAACTGCTAAAAATTCAAGTAATCATGTAGTTATGCAAACGCACAACCTATTTGGTTGCCCATTTTTTAATTTAGGGTTGGGGTATTACAATCACGCGACCCATTAATGTGGACGCATTTCTCCATATTTTCCATCCCTCCAATTATGTGTGGATTGAAAACTAGCCAAGTAATACGGTTTTGCATCTTCCAGAATGCCCATCATTTTGTCAAGTATTTACGTCAAAATACCATCCCTTATACATTGCTCCTCCTAGTCCAAATTGCTTATTAGATTCTCAACCCACCACTTCATCTCATCTCAAGAAGTTCAGTCATTTTTTCCTCTTTCGCAGCTCTACATCTATCGTTGTTGAGTTAGGTCATCTTCCACTAGGGTTGTGAAATTAGGACAACTTCTACTACCCCACGGATTTGGGTGGGAAATTAGGGTTTTGACTTTCGTGCATTTTTTGTCTCACTTTTTTTTTTATGTAAAATGTTGTATGACTTCCGTGGATTAGTTTATGTGTTTGGATTTTCTGTTTCACTGCTCCATGAATTCTACACAAATACTGTCTTCTTCAATTTGTTGAGGATTTGTGTGTTGGTCCTTACCGGATTGGTGAGGCAACAGAGGCATGAGAAAGAAAAACAAAAACGAAAGCACAGTTTTCCACCAAGGTACTTGATTCTTGACAAAATATCTGAGCAAATGGCATTTATAGAATGACTAACACTAACGAACAACCGAGATTGCTTCCACAATCACAGATGCACAAGACCGCCTTAAACGAGCTGTGTAGGGTCAATACATTTCAGGTGAGGAAAAGACATCCATTTTCCTTCGTACATTAGTACATCACCAGAAGAATAGGACACTTCAAACGAATTTTCAAAAGAGCGACCAAACAATAAGTGCTAACTTCCAGGAGGTGCTAAACACTGTTCTAAAACTGAAGCACAAATTCCTACTTGCCCCTACACCTGTTTTTTTGAACTGCAATAATAGACGATAGAGTTCTTCCAAGGAATAATAATGCAAATTGTGTAATTGAACATGGCTTGCAGCATAAACCATGTTTACGAATCTCGTTTTTTCCTACCCGAGGGATGCTTGAGTATTTTGGATGTGACATATATATCAATCCATGCATCGGTTGAACATCAGCCTAGGTACGGGACTAGGAAAGGTACATTGGCAACTAACATGCTCTGAGTTTGTTTCTTTTTGTTGGTATAAGCAGTTTTAAATACACATTGAGATATACTAAGATGCTTGGTTGTTATTACTACTAGTGTGATGAGAGTTACATGAACTATGACGTATTCCTTACACCATATAGATCAACACGATATCACTTGAAGGAATGGGGTCTCGGCCAGAGAAGACCCCAGAACCCTCAAAAGATATTCAATATGTAGCACGCCTCTGCCAAAAATATCATAGAGAGAGCATTTGGCATTGTAAAGATCCGGTTTGCGGTGTTGTAGAGTTCCATATTCCACTCCATTAGAAAACGAACAAAAATAATGCTAGTTTGTTCTTTGTTGCACAACTTTATCATAGACATCACGCCAAATGATCCACTACTTGTTAGTGGAGTGATGCTAGATGAGCCTCAAAGTTCTCCACTAGATGACTACGAGTCTTACATTTAGACTCCTCAAATGTGCCATGCGTGGACTCCAAAGAATGGTGACATGGTAGCTTAATTATGGGCAACATACGATGAAGCTCAGTCTGCACCTATATCACCGGAGGGGTGATATAGATGTGTTATGTATCTGTGTTATGGGATGGGTTTTGACGTGTAAATATTTATAACATTTGTGTTCAATTGTTTGATGTTTTAAGTTCCTGTCTTTTTGTGATTATTCTTGCGTGAAGTGATGTGGCATATAGGCCCATATAAATGAGAACACCAGTTTGTTCATTTTAGTTGTGACTGTGTTTATTTATTTTCTTTATATTTCCATTGTGCGACACAGAATGTGAAACACTGAAAATTACATTCATGACTGGTTGTGAGACGCAACAGACACACAACCATCAGTCCACTAGGAATCCCTGAGATTACGACTGAAGAATAAGGGAAGAAAATTTTTCAAGAACCCAGTTTCAAATGGAAGGCGACCTCTATACAAGAAGACCACCAACAGTTCCCCTACTAGAAAACTATATTTTGCCCTTGATGAGGAAACGACGATGATCACAGCATGCAAGGTATTGGCTATGAAAGGATATAAAGCTGGGTCAAGATGGAAGAGAGGATTCCACCATAGGTGTGCAGCCGAATAAGGCAGCTGATAAAGAAAAGTAGGATCCAGGAGAAAACACAGAAAATAAGCTTCATGTATTGAGAATTCAGTGGTCCATGTTAAGTGAATTTGATGTCCAAAAGTAGGATAACGTTTGACCCAGAGATTCACTCCCCAACATTCGACAGACCGAATCTCTTGAATGAGTTGCTAAAGGTAACTGTGGTTTAACATATATGTGTAACTATTGTGATCTCTAGAATTTTTTACATAATGAGCTTTAGTCCAATTCGCAGATGAAGACCAAATTTACTCAGATGAAGGGGAAAATATTTCCACTATACGGTAACTAGTGCGAGATTTTTGGAAAGAACCATGCCCAAGGCAATCTTTGCGATGACTATTCCATAACGGCAACTGAAGGCAAACTATTGCTTGATCATGACGTGTCTTGTGATGAGAATGAGGTCGATGGTGGAGATGAAGGACAGGAGTTGACAACACCAGTTTTTAACGCCTCTACAACACAACCGTCAGTTCTTGTGGCAAGAGCCCCTAAGCAAGAGAAGAAAAATACTGGGTAACAACTTTGGTTAATAGTTTCTGCGAGCAAGCAAGTGATAACATCTCATTGTTAGGGGCCTTGATAGTGAGGGGCAAAAAGATGCTGGTTGAGATGACTGTTCCTACCAATAACATCGAAGAAAATGAGAAGAAGGTCGCTTTTATATTCGAGACCCTAGACGATTTCCCAGGGATTGAATATGTACAAGAGCTATTTATTGTAGAACACCTCATGAAGGATCATACATCGTTTGTCGTTTGGAAGATTCGGTCTTGCTAAAAGAGAGTAACAAATGAAGATTGTATTGAAGAGTAAGTTGGGTTCCATGAATACTAGGAACTATGTTTTCATACGTTTGGAACGTATATTACGTTGATAACATTTAGCCTTGTGATTTTGTACCTACATATATAATAGGATCTGTTATTTAAATACCATCTGGAAACATTCGTAGAGATTGTATTTAATACAATCTGGTACTAAAATCAATGGAAGATGGAAATATTCTTAGAGATTGTATTCAATACAATTTGGTGCAAAAATCAATGGTAGATGACAACATTTATATAGAATTTGGTCCTACATTCGTTTCTAAAAATAGAGAAAAACAACATCGGCTATACAAAACCATAATTAAGATTGATTCAAAATAAAGTTATGGATGTTCCGTAATAATGTATACAATCACTTGTGCATACTACAAAATACACCGAAGAATGCAGAAGACAAGATTTCACATATCAAAAAAGGATCATGTTGTTTATCACAAAAGGCATTCCTTCGGATGGGGACGCCGCACCTCAATCTACATCATTTAGCCCTCCTTTGCGATCATTGTTAGAAAAAACTTGTTCCTGAAATGAAGGACGAGAAAACATTAAAAAATATTTAACAATAATGAATCATCACAGGAGTCATTGACTTACCACAACATCCGACTCTGGGGTCACTTGTAGTAGCATCTGCGTTCGCAGGAGGAAGCTAAATGGACATGGGATTGTCTATATGATCAGGTGTAGACCAGTACACTGCACACAGTGTTTTGTACTCCTCATCATGGTAGCAGTTTTGGCGCATGAGTGCCAAAACTTTTTTTCAAAAAGTACATTTTAGTACCTAGCTTGGGTACCATCACCGAAGCCAAGTATCTGTGGTCATTGGTTGGATGGCAAGAGTGTTCCATCCAGATTGGCTGACGTTGGCAGAGTAAATGACATATGTGCCACAAATGGCTGTGTTTGGCCGATGGTGAGGCTGAAGGGGAGGCCAGTGGGGAGCCCTGTGATGAGGCTAAAGGGGAGCCCGATAGGGAGACTAGTGAGGTTGAATCATCTATGACTAGCGGATTTCGTAATGTCCCGACCAGAGAAGATTCCAATTCATAATAGGCTATTTTTTGGGACATGGGCAAACCGATGGGTAGGTTTGCCTGAGGTAGTTATGTGTAGGCTAGGCGACATCGTGTGATGAGATGTCAACGAGAGTAGGAGTAGGGGTGCCATTTTGATCGGTGGAGAAAGGCTAAGTCGAAGCATTTGTCTAGAGAGATTTTGTGAGAATATAGAAAAATGAAATCATGACAATCGCGACTAGGGTTTTGGGCCTTTTCATATACATTAAACAGGGGTGAATGGTCTTCTCAAGTATATTCGATGACATGACAAGATTATTACGATATAGTATTATGTCACCAAATGGGATATAACTTGTATCCGGCTTTCATTTTAATATGGATACCATGAAATGGTGTATACCAAACAGACACATGATTACTCAATCCTATACGATCGCACCAGTTATCCTCGAAGCAGGATGAAAATTATACCGCTACCGAATAAGTATAATTATTATATACATTGAGGTTATACAAGGCATTTATGCAACTATTTATCTATGCATTTATTTTCTACTTTTATTTCTATATTTTTATTTTATTTATTATTATCTTTTCTTTTCTTTTCTTTTCTTATTGAATTGGGAATCTCCATGGAAATTGTCTCCTTATCTCTTTTGAGATAGGGCTACGACTGCAACATCTCACCTTCCTTATACCGTAAAGGGCAAGATTTACTTGATATGTTAGGTTTATTGAGATTATACAAGGCAAGAATTATTTTTATCCAACGAGATGGTGCCGGGTGGATATACATAAATTTTTAGATTATCGTGGACTAAAATTAAATTTTAGGATGTAGGATTTGAGTTTGAAAAAGTAATGTGGGCTTGCAATTTTTTTTTCGAGGAAGTACAAGACTTATTTAGGTTGGACATTAAAAAAAAACTTCAAAAAAATTGTTTGGGATTAAAAGAAATGCTGAATTTTTGCTTAAAAATAGATTTGTTAGATGGCTGGTTCGGGCGTCCACCCTTCTGCTTTGCTTAGCAAATTCAGACTGATAAGGTGACTAAAAACTGATAAGGTTACTGATAAGAGACCAAAATTAAGAACTGTAAAGGTGACTGATTTTGTTAATTGTGTTTTGCAAATTTACCTAATAAGGTAACTGATTTTTGTAAAATAACATAAAAAGACTTTGCTCATTTTTTATAATCCAAATTTTATTATGTTTAAATAAGTATGTACATGACAGA
>JAOWBN010182645.1:0-16777 GCA_028565015.1 Pinguicula moranensis
TTGGAAGCCGTGGTGCTCATGTATTGTGATGAATTGAAAGGCAAGCTCTTGGGCAGGGATGTCTCCAAGATCTTGGCCCTCTTAAAGGTTCCCCTTTTAATCTTCTCTTTCGTTTTAGTATTGTTAAAGAAAACTTGATTTGTTATTTGATGGTATGATAATGCTCTATTTATGAGAATTCTCATAAATCTGTTGAGAAGTTTTGTTGAACATTTGATTGCTGGAAATTTGTCCTGGATCAAGTTAAGAATATTGGAGTGCATAGAGAACTTCTTTTAGTATACGGTTGATTTATAGGATTGTTCTCTCATGTTTTCTTAATTGGCATAATCTTTTTTATTTGTTCGACTTAAAGAAACAAGATTACTGAATGTGAACGAAGGTGATATGTTTTGTCGTTGCAACTGGTTGACCATGTGGTAAGGCTGCGATTATAAGGTTTGTGTTCACGAGGTAATGGTTTCGATGTTTCGTTATAATAGTTTGTGTTCACGTTTATGGCATTGTGTTCTCTGCTCAAGTTTGTTTTCTTTCCTGCATGCTGGTGTGTGCTAAATAAGTTGTATTGTGTCGCGTTGAAAGGTAATCAATCTGCAAGTGAAGTGAAGTGAAACAGCCAGTTCGTTCTCATTTTTCATATGTTTATTTCACTGATCGCCCTGTTTGATTATCTTCCTCTGATTTATTGCAAGTCAAGCGCTTCAGTTTCTTTTTGACTGCAGATATCTTCGGCTATTAAGTTTGATGATGGTATAAGGACATGTTTGGAGCATCTTGAATCAGCACCTTGGTCTGAGGAAGAACAGGAGAGTGTCATTTCGCATCTGAATGAACTTCAGTTTGATAAATCAAGAACGAAGGCCGTGCTTCAGAGACTGATAGCTGAGCCATCGACATCTTCAAGAGCAGACGAAGTTTTCTTGAAGCTGTCATCAGGGTTGTTGCAGGCCAAAGATGACAAAGCTCGTAGAGAAATGAAGTCACTCATATTTCAGTTGCTCCGGGAAGATGATGGACACAGTAAAAACCGGCTTGACATATCCAGAGATACATTGTATCATCTTTGCCATAGAAGCCTTAGTTCCCTCATCCTCTGCTTATCTGGGGCCACGGGCTTAGATGAAAGCAGACAAGACCGAGGGACTTTGATGGCCGAGATCGCTCGCGAAGCTGACAATATGCAATGGATTGTGGCTATTTTAATAGAGAGGAAAATGGGGGATGAGTTTGTGAAGCTGTGGGCTGACCAAAGAGAGCTTGCGGATCTCCATTCAAAGATCCCCACAATGTATCGCCACGAAATCAGCAAGATCACCGCACAACTCTGCATCTCCATTGGTAAAGGGCAGGTTTTGGTTCCAAAGGAGACAAGGTTTTCTTTGCTCTCAACTTGGTTGGAAGCTCTTTATGATGATTTTTCATGGATGAGGATGACTGGGAAGTCGATCGATAAGAAAATGATCGAGGATGGTCTGTGCCAGACGATACTGACTCTCCCGTTGCCTCAGCAGCAATCGTTTTTGCTCAACTGGTTTGATAGATATCTCAACAGAGGGGACGACTGCCCCAACATTCAGAGAGCACTTGAAATCTGGTGGAGAAGGTCTTTTGTGAAGCAGTATGTGGTTGAGCCTCAATTGCAGATAACCATCTCTGATGTCCACAATGATAATTGATCGGTATGCATTGCCTTTTTATCCATTAACTTCTGATTATCTTGTTTTGATGAACAGAAATGCTCATTTGTCCCTTCATGCAGACAAATCCGAAGCTACCTTTCAACACTTTAAATCACCTTCGCCATCTTCAGACCAGGTGAAGATCCTTTATAGCTTCCCCTGCTTCCTCACAATGTCTGAAACCTTAAAGAACCCGTTTCCATACTCACCGAAACTTTGCCTCCATGACAATTTCCGCATTGGACATCAAAATATGCGAGAAAATGTGAACCACTCGTGCCCTTCGAATACGCATAAAACGTGGAAGTTCATATATTATAAATCACCTTGTTTCCTCTGTTGAGCGCTATGATTGATATGGCTGGAAATAGTCATCCTCGTGTATTGCAACTGGACGTGAATGAAACAGCCCGCTTTTATAAGGTAAAACACAAGTCTCCTCGTGCATTCTGGAACGTATCAGTATCTCTACTACAATTCCCGTTACCATACAAATGATACATACACTTTTACTGCATTCTGCCACTCAGCCTCTAACAGAGATGGGATTGATGGACCGGCATATTACATACCGTAATCCTCCAGTACTCATGGCTAACCTGACTCTTTACTTTGTAGCAGCAACTGAGATGCATCGCGATTCGCCATTATTAGTGGGACGGTGGCAAAGAAGAGAATAAAGTGAAACTCGACTTTGGGATCGATTAGTACCAGCTATGAGTCTCCCATTCTTGCTCTTGGCTACTAAATATTTTCTGAAGAAGCTTTCTGTTGCTGTTGTGGTTGTGAAAAGTATGCTTTATAACAAGATGGAAAATCAATATTCATTCCCATTGTTGATGAGCCAGATCCAAGAAGTTCACTCGGAGGTAGAGCAGAAGAGAAAGAGTACATACATGTTCCATTTGCCGGTCTAATACCAGATTCTTTCTCATGTAATCTTTTCTCCGATGTTGTATCTGCATTGCATGTTTGGGTGATGAAATAGAGTTTACTTTCATCTCCTGGTATAACTGATTTGGTGTGGATTGTGGCCTATTGCTATGTTAATTAAAGAACATTGATGGTAGAGGGATGTCGGATTTGTCGGTATCCGTGGGCGTCGGCGTGGGCAAAGATGGAGTCAGGTTCCGGAATTGTAATGTAAGACACAAATCGGATTCGATTGGTTAACAGTTAACATATCTATATATGGGATACGATTCCCTCATAATTTTTAACACAAATTTTTTAAAAGTCCATTTTTAGGGTATTTAGGGTTTAGAGTTAAAAAAATTAAATTTTAAATATTAAACCCTAAATTTTAAATACCTTACATCCTAATTCTAACCCTAAAAATTCTAAAAAAATCTAAAAATGCTAAAATTAATTTTTTTTTAAACCCTAAACTCCTAAAATTTGAATATATAAATCCTAAACCCCAAATCGTCAACCCTAAATACCCTAAAATTTGGTCATTTAAGGAAATTGTGATAAAAATTGTGTGAGGATCCTTCCCCATATATATATATATAATTTAATTTATTTAGGGTGAGGTTTAAACAAATTAATTTTATATAGGTTATCTCGAAGGAATATATACACAGTAGAGAGGTACCAAGATGAAGATGCCACCAAGAGAGCTTATGATAAACATGTAAGGCAATCAAATCTTGAGAATGGAGATTTCGTATTTCGTAAATGTGAGAAAAACACAGGAAAGCTCGGGCCCAATTTGGAGAGATCCTACAGGGCGGCCGAGACACGGATTAGTGGGTCTTGTCTCCTCAAAGCTTTGCTGGTGAATGTAGAATTCACGAATTTCGTATAATTTCGAGCGGATGCAGAATCACGTATATGTCTATACAAAATAAATAAATAAACAAATAAAAATCGCGGATGAACGATGTAGAACCCCGCGGAATTCACTCGCATATGTTTTGTATTTAAATAAAAATAAATATATGAAAATAAATTTATGTGAACGGATGTGGATTCCGTAAAGCAAAAAATCTTATTCTGCATTTCGTCCGCATAAATTTGCAGATCACAAATTTTCATCTGCATTAGCCTCGCATTCTGCGTGAACACAGGTAAGCGGATGCGAGTGCGGGTGAGCGTTTTCACATCCGCTGTCCAAGCCTAGTTGATTCTAGCTCAAAATACTATGTAGGCGCCCGACTGGCAATTAATGATTGATTAAGATCATTGTTGGAATACCGCGTACTTTTTAAAATGCATTTTGGTGAATAGAAAGTTAAATAAAAAAATCTTTTTAAAGAATTTGAGGTGTTTTTTTTTTATCGGAGAATTTGATTTTGAGGTGTGTTTATTATACAATTAGCTCAAACATATTCTATTCTGTCACAAAAATATTCTTTTATAGTTTAGTTGCATCGTACATATTAGTCACAAGTGTTTTGCCTAAAGATATAAACTAAAAAATAAAGTTTAATTTATAATAATCACTTTATATCGAAAACAGAGAGAGCTTAGATCCGTATGAGTAGGATAGTAGCTTCAAGCTAGAGGCAAAATCCCATCTCTAATTGACAAGAATGTCTGACCGGAGGGAAGTAAAGCACGAGAGTTACTTACTTTTATTAAATGACTGGCCGAATGGAAGGACGGGTGCGTTTGGTGTCATGATTGGATTTATTCGGCTTTGAGGATAACTTCAAGTTTACCCAGACCAATTTGTTCGGCTGCTGTTTGATCTCTGAACAGCGGCTTATCGATCTCCATTGTTTGGTATCTGGCGATATCAATGCGGATTGTCTAGAATATTGGATAAATAAAGTGCTATTACCAAAATGCATTTCCCAAATATATATAAATATTTATTTTCTAACTAATTTGAATAAAATAAATTAATTAATATAATAATTAATATAATTTATTTAATTAATATAATAATTTAAATAAATTAAATTAATATAATATTTTAAATTAATTAATATAATATTTTAAATAAATTAATAATTAATATAGTAATTTAAATTAATTTAATTAATTAATATAATAAATAATATAATGATTTGAATAAATTAATTTAATTAATATATTAATTTAAATTAATTTAATAATTAATATAATTTAATTAATTAATATATTAATTTAAATAAATTAAATTAATTGATATAATAAATTAAATTAATTTTATTAATTATTACAATAATTTAATTAATTAAATTAATTAGTATAATAATTTGACTTAATATATTAATTAATTTTTTGAAAAATTTATGCATGGTGCATTTGTAATAAATGAGAAGTGTAAGGGCAATTTAGGTTTTAACCACGCCGGATAACTGATGGTTTGCGTAAACCCTCCTGCGAAGGCGGACAAAAATGTTGGAGTTGTCCACCTTCAAACCCTACCCGGAAGTTATCCAACGGGCAGCGGGCCAAAATATTTTGGATACCAAACAAATGACAAAGTTAGATAACGACAGGTAACCGCTTCCTATCCGCCTTCTGACCGGACACCAAACGCACCCAATGAAATTTAGCTTATAATTTTTTTTTATGAAAAACACAAAAAAAAAAAAAAAAAATTAAATGACATATGAAATAATTCACAGTTTGGTCTCAACCACATATTTTGCAGGGTACTACCCAGTATAAAAGATTTCACTATTAAAGTTTTATTGTAGATCATACCAGCCTTCACAATTCACTCACCCCCAGTATTAAAGCATTATTTTCACTTAACTGTAATCTTACACAAAGGTTCTATCCCAAACCTTTTACAATAGTGAATGATCCGATCATATCCATGTTGGATAATTGACAAGAGAGAAATCCACGTGATTCCTACCCACGCTGTTTAGACAATGTTCACTCCCCAACGTGCTTGCAGATGCTCGTTTGAAGTACTCAATCACACCAAGTGACAACTCCCTTTGAACGCTCAACTCACATATTAAACTCTTCTTTGGATTAAAGTGTGTGGCTCAAACCCCGCATGTCTCAATATTTATACAAATTGAATCCCTTCACAAGATTTTCCTTCTCCATGAAACACTCACTTTGTAGTAAATGTTGACCACATGCAAATCCTAAACCAACTAGGATTGTTACCATGTCTGATGCCCACTTCGTCCTTAGTTATTATCTTTTATATTTGTTTTCCAATTTGAAAGACTTCCTACTTTGCATGAATTCCGCGAGCCCCGTTGACATGTGTGCTCACATGTCAATGCATATGTCCCGACATTGTCGCACTCGAAGTCAGGAAAGATCGTTCCTTCAAAGTTGCACATGTTACATATGTGTTCTGATATTATCGCATCCTAAGTCCGACAAAGTCGCTTCAACCAAGTCGCCAAAACTTGTTGGTCCAATTGTCATCACACGCAGGATGACACATAACAAGTGGGTTAATCACTCTTCAGCTAGTGATGCTACTCTATGTTGTAGCGTATCCAATCATCACACTCGGGACAACGCATGCTTATGTAATTGTACTAGCTACATGTTAGCACTTCATTCAAGGTCAAACCTTAAATCTGTTATTAACTTTTATATCATTAAATTACATTATTAACTTCTAAACCCTTAAACCCTTAAAACTAAATTCCTAAATCCTAAACCCTAAACCCTAAACCCTAAACCAAATGATATGAAGATCCAAACAACTATCGTCAAACAAGGAAGCTACACTAAATGATGCAAATTTCCAAACCACCATAGTCAAACAAACAACCTAAAGCAAATGACACAAATTTACAAACAACCATAATCAAACAAACAATCTAAGGCAAATGAAAAGAAGTTACAAACCACCCTAAAGCAAACTGATTCAAAGTTTTGAAGTTTCCTACAATGTTGGACATCATTGCATCAAACTCTCGAGCCCCCGACTCATATATGCATCAAATATAGCTCTGGCCATGTTATCTCCCTTCACCTGCAAGTCTTTAGAGGGCTAAAGTTTATCGAAGTATTCAACATCGTCCGTCCCAACCAATACCGCAGGTATAGATACGTCTTTACCTACCAATGAATCATGAGAGGTCTCCATGACAATAAAGTTGTGCTGCATGGCACAAGTCATTATGATCTTCTGTTGCATCTTCACCGATTTCAGGGGTATAAAAGAACTAGATAGTAAAAATCGATGCACACCATAGACCTCGCGCGGAGAGAGGAGAATCGTCATTTGAAGTGAAGAGTTGCACGATACAAGAGTCTTGTGTAATAGATCTATTTTTTTATGTTGGTTTTATATGAATGGTAAAGATTGTAAAAATAAGGAGGTTTTTAAAGTGTAGCATGTCACTTGGAGGTGCGATAATAATTATCCCACCATTTTAGGTGGGATACAAAATATGACTCAAATCGGGAATAGTACCGGAACACTGGAATCCAATCCACGTGCCCAAGTTATTCTTTGTGTGTACCGAATCATTTATTTCGTGGGATAAAGCCTGGAATTCTACAGAAATCACCCCCCATCCAAACTATCGAACATGGATATTTTTGATGGCCTATTCAATCTTGTTCAAGGGAGTTTGTATTTTTGCTTGAAGGGTAGATAAAATACTTTAAAATGTTTATTTGAGGATTAAGTGAGTGATTTTTTTATGAAAACTACTGAAACATAGTGCTTACCGCCACCACCCGTTTAAAACAGATTTTAGAAAAACTTCTTAAATTGAAACTTTTCTAGAAGTAATTCTCACAGCATCAAAAATCAAAAATGATTTACCGCACTATTTTTTTACACGTATTTTGCAAGAATGATGGACCCCACTCATCCCATCCATCCATTCTGCGTTAAACACAGCGCCCAACTAATCTTATCCATCCATTTTGTGTGCACCGTTTGGGCGTGCAAATTTTGTGGCTTTACGGCGTGCCGTATATCACTTCTCATCAAAAATAGAGAATGAATTCTAAAATAATTTAGTTAAGGAAAGGCAGGTTTTCACTGGATTGCATGTCCTTTATTTTGGGAAATTACCGAATTGTCATTTCCCAAAATTGTGTAACCCCAAATAAACAAAACTAGCCGTTAGTAACTTTTGAAATTTAATTTGAGCGGTTGAGACTTGGACATGGAACCCAATTTATGACTGCCCTGTTGATTCTTGTTGCAGTTTATTTAGACGTGGGCATGCCAGTTAGGACAGCATGACCCGCCACTAACTGTTGGGTCGCGGTTCTGGGTTTTCCAGAACTACTCCCAAAACGTCCGAGGCCGGTTTAACCATCCCGACCCTCCGGTTCATGATTGACCGTCCAATTTTGAACCTTTGGTTCGCGTTTAATTTTTTAATTTTAATATTTTTTATTTTTAAAAAAAAACTCGCTACTTAAAATATTTCATTCTATAAATTTTTAAGTTAATAAGTTATAAAAAAATTTAGTGATATAAAGTTATAAATTATAATTATGGGGACGGTTCCACTGACATGATTTGTGACACAAATCGTGTCACAATTTTCTTAAAAGTCTATGTTTAGGGTCCATAGGGTTTAGGGTTTGGAGTTTAGGGTTTGGATTTTTAGATATTTAGGTTTAAGGATTTATATTTTTGGATTTAAGGCTTAGGTTTAGGGTTTATGGGTTTAGAATTTTTAAATTTTATAGTTTAGGGTTATAAACCCTAAAAAATCCTAAACCCTAAGCCCTAAGCCCTAAATCCAAAAATATAAATCATAAGACCTAAATATCTAAAAATTTAATCCGTAAACTCCAAACCCTAAACCCTACGGACCCTAAACATAGAGTTTTAAGGAAACTGTCACGATTTGTGTCACAAATCATGTCAACGGAACCGTCCCCTATAATTATATAAACAAAATTATAATATAAGCTATATAAATTTTATAAAGAGAATAAAGTTTATAACTTATATTATAATTATATAAAGTTTATAAGTTATATAAATTTATAAGTTTATGCAGCAATTGTTGATCCCACCAACCTACGCCCTGTGTTGCCTAACGCGCCAGGGAGCAACAAACATCATTCTCTAACCTTTCTTTACATTTCACGTTATGCAACAGTGGTTGATCCCACCGTACCACCTGAAACGCTGGTGTAGAGCAACCATTAAGGCAAGCAAGACTCCTCTGCAGCTCAAACAAAACTACCCTCGCAAATCTCACAAAATTTGAGCTACGCTGATGTTGTATCTCATCAGAACCCAAGGCCGGTTCACCAGCGTTTGGGGCCGAGAGTATCCCATAGGGATCTACCCTCCGAACCAAAGATGCACACATACTTTATAACGAACTTCCCGGAGAACTGTGACCCTACACAACTGAAGAATATCCTTAATAAGCAGGAGAGGGTGTAAACTTTGAAAATAGCCAGGAAGTTACCTCGGTAAGGCCTACCCTTTGTTTTTTTTTTGATTTTGAAAAACCTTTGGATGTGGAGGCAACTACTACGCTACTTCTCCACTTGGCTGGCATCTTTCCTATATGTAGGATGGTGTTAAAAGGAATCGTTAGCCATTGCACCCCTGCTTCTCCCAATTACATCCACACCTCAATCGGTATCTTATCCATCCTCACTGATTTCTCTCTTCCCATCTTGCTAAGGCTCCCTTCACCTCCCCTACCGATATTCGTCTAACAATGTATCGATTTTACGGTCATCGCACCGACTCCCCACCCCCCAAATGCTATCATAATCCTGCATCTCGTTAAACAACTTGCGAGCTTATACATACATTATGCAACCTCTTTAGGGTCAAATCTCCTATACATATCCTCGTAGGACTTGCTTTAGCTTCTGCCACCGCTCTTTTCGCCTCTGACCTTGTCTGTTGGTATGTCTCCTTTCGTTGCACCCCCTCTTCATCCCCGTTGTTTGCCATAAGTTGTTTAAATTTATCTTGATTGGTTTTAACTTTTGTCTGCACCTCCTTACTCCACCACCATGCTTCCCTACCATTCTCCCTCTGCCGGATGCAACCCCTAAGACTTCCTTAGTTATTCTCCTAATGATCGTTACCATCACTGACCACAAATGATTCGTACCCTCCACCAGCTTAACCAAACATACCGGGGCGACCATATTTCCTAAGGTTACAGCCGCATCTCCCTTAAGGTTCTTTTAAAGCAATCTCTCTCTATCTCATCGTCTCTTCTCCTCCACTTTTCCTCTCAAAGCGACATCCAACACTAAAAATTGATGATGTGACGTCAATGATTCTCCCGGCAACACTTTAAAGTTTGTACGATGACTCTTATCCCCTTGACGCAAAAGGAAGAAGTCAATCTATGTGCTACGCCCTCCACTCTGAAAGGTGATTAAGTGCTCATCTTTTTTCTTAAAAAAATGTATTAACCACCATCAAATCATGCGCTACTGCAAAGTCCAAGAGCTCCCTACCGCGTCATTTCTCAGGTCAACCCAACAACCCCCATGTACTCCTTGATACCCATCCACCCCTACCCCAACATGACTATTAAAATCACCACCTATGAAGATCTTTTGTTCTCTTGGGATTCAACTTACTACGGTACCTAACTTTTCCCAGAAATCACGCTTCTCCCTCTCGCCTAGGCCCCCTTGAGGTACATAACTGCAAACAACATTCACCACCTCCAACTCACCACTATCTTAATGCCATAAGTCTACTACAAAACCCTTGAGTTTCTCTGACACCATGATTCTCACCCCATTCCTCCCGCTAACCAACCCAAATTACCATAGTTTGTACACTTTTACTTCTCTATCCCTCCCCCCCTTACATTTTGTCTCTTGCAGACAGACCACGTCCACTCTTCTCTTCCTCAGGACATCTACCAACTCTAAAGACCTCGCTGTTAAGGTCCCCACATTCCAATTGCTAAAGCGTAAACCTATGTCATGTATCCCCACCCAACCTCATCCCTTCGTCATCGAACACGACCTCAGGTTATCATAATTAATACTTGAGTCTATATTCAATATTCAAGTCTATATTCACTACAAACTACACCACCGCCAAAAATCCTTCAAAGAATACAACAGAGATAAAGAAGTGAATAAATAATGAGGTAAATAAATAACAAAGTAAAGGAAATAGCGGAAATAAAGTAATTTGCAAAATCAATACAAAATTAGGTTGAAGAACTCCATGCAAACGAAGATTTGCAGTACAATTGCAATTGAGATTCCAATCTGCGATTCCAATATGCCATCAAAATCTCCAACAGTTGAAGGCGTTGTCGTCTACTCTAGTGTTCAGACCGAATCCAGCTTTTGTCCTCAACGTCTCGACGGAACAATAACATGCAATAGAGTAGAACAAAACCATAAATAACTAAATCCAAGAGTTGTCGTACACGAGAGGTTGGTTGCCTATACTCAATGGCTCGCCAAAAAAACTAGTCGTGTGTCATCGGTGTCGCCGTGCATAGATGATATAACCCCGTGTTGAAGAGATGGAGGAGGATGCCTCGAGAACTCGAGATCCCATGAGGAATCGCATGGATTCACATGGGTCGCAATTTCCAAAAGAAAAAATCATGAAGAGATAGGTAGGAGAAAAATTGCGAGGAGAGAGAAAAAGCGTTTTTCACTGCACAATGAGAGTGAGAGACTGTTCTAGCTTTTATTTGCAACTGTCCCCTCCTCTTCTTCAATTTGCGCAAAAATCTTCAATTATAAATTCGGCTTTACATTTCTCTATAAGTTATTGATTTGATTTGAACACACACGAGAGAGAGAGAGAGAGTCAAAATTAGTAAGAGAAGACGGCCAACATTTGTCGATATGAAACTTTGCCGAACTTGTGACAAAACCTCACACCCAATTCGATGATTCAAAAACTTGATCAAAAGGACAATTTTGTTGTGCTTTTCGCCTAAAGAAAGTTTGTTTTAACCAATAAAAAGACCACGATTTAAAGTAACCAAGAACAAATCTATCAAAAGAGAAAAGATAAATCAAACAAGGTTTAAAACCAAAAGAGAATACAATCTCACAATACGTAAATACGTAATGTTCATAAACAAAACTAGAATATAATGCTATGTTGTGCCTCTATTTATAGATGAAGGGGTGGTTTTATTCTTCTAATACAACTCTAAAAGTAGATAAAAACTAGGAAAAAATAACTCTATTTAGGAAGCAAATAACTCTATCTAAAGGAGTTTGGATACGGAAGGACTTGTGAGTTTCCTTATCCGAAAGATCACTGTCTCTATCTTGTCTCATTTTCATTTTCAAAGAGCGTAGAGTTCATTTTTTTCTTTATTTTGGAAATGACTTGTACGGGCATTTCATGGCTTGTGGAGTTGGGGGTTGTGACCCCTCTTATTGGGCTCGCATTTGGACCAAGTTGATGGGATTCCATGGGCCGTGGGGCCCATTTATCTCATTTGGTTTGTGGGACTCAAATGTGTCAAATGTAGTGGATATAGCCCACTTTTCATGGATCAATCCATTTAGGGCTTCTTTGAACTTCTTGGCCCTCATCCTTATGATAGGCCCATTGGGCCATGTTATTGGATTCTTTTGTAGGATGGGCTCATCCTTTCCTTGATTGGAATAGTGGGTGGCATCTTTGGGATCTTGTGCAACTTAGATTGCCTTATTCTCTACTCTTATAGGACTCCTTGTTGGTTTAAGACTCCTTGTTGTCATATGATTCTCTTGGATTCGACATGCTAGCCTCTAAATGCGTCTTGGGCCTCGAGCATCTACATCAGCCACGTTCTGATGGAATCCATGTTGCATCCATGGCACCCATGACCGAGGCACGTAGGGTAGCAACTTGAGGCAGTAAGGATGTTTTGGAACTTCCAAAAGGTCCAATGACAAGAGCTAGGTTGAAACAATTCAAAGAAGGAATTGCCATGCTAATCCATGACATGTGGGCCAAGACCCCAACTCAAGAGGGCCAAGACAAATATAATTCAAAGGGGCATGGACACATCAACACAAAAGGGCCACGGGCTGTTCATTTGATCCAGCCATATAGTAAAGCCCATGAATCATTCATCATGACCCAATCAAGAGAGAGTTTGAGGAATGAATTGGTGGAATCTCCACCATTTCAAAACCATGAAGTAACACACGTTCAACACCATCATGAGGGGTTGAACGCTATTCAATGCACATGTCTCCATCTTTTCCATTCAAAAATCATGAATTGAAGGCTAGATAACCCACGAACAAGCCACCATCAAGAAGGAGTTAAAAGCTATTCAATGCACGTGAAGAAGAAATTGTTGTCCAACACATGAATTGAAGATGCACGACCAAAGCCATGAATTAAGGGACATTGATAAAGGATTGAAGTTGTCATTTAATGCATGAATAGGAGGTAGTGATCGAACTTGGAGTTCTATAAATAGCTAGCACCTTGTGTCATTTTTTTAGCTTTGTTTTAGTTTATGACTTGTGAGATTACATCTCCTTTTAGTTTTTATAAAGCTCTTTTCGACTTATCTTTCCTTGTTTTGAGAAAAGTGGCATCGGTTTTATGATTTTAGCTTTTATAAAGCTCTTTGACTTATCTTTCCTTGTTTTGAGAAAAGTGGCATCGGTTTTATGAATTCTTATCTTTTGAAGTTTGATTGAAACTAGTTTTTCAATAGAATTCTTCAAGTGGAGAATGCTTTTCCATAAAATACGTAGGTTCGGTTCACACCTCCATTATAGGTGTTGGGTCGAATTCTCAATAAGTTTGTCAATTTTCGGTCCTTTATTTTGAACTACCAATATTGGTATTGGGTTTAATCACAAGTTGGCTAGGTTCATATCAAGAAGTGCCATCACCCGTGGACCACCGACTCCTGATCCAGGCCATAGCAGGCCAAATTAGGAGAATGATGGAGGAGGCCTTTGAACCCATCCAAATGAGGATCGACCAAATGGAAGCACAGGCTCCTCAAGATATTCTAAGTAGGAGGCAAGAGGAATATGAGGCATGGTCCAAGGAAGAAGAGGAGCCATACATGCCCCGCGGCCGATGAGGTCTTGAATTTAGAGATAGGCGTGCAAAGGGGCTAACCTAGGAGAAACTATGATAGATCGAGGCGTGAGGGAGACAACAACCTTGGAAACGTGAAGATCAATATCCCAATGTTCCAAGGAAAAAATGAGCCTAAGGTGTACTTGGAGTGGGAGATGAAAGTAAAGATAGTGTTTGGTTGCCACAACTATTTTGAGTGTCAAAAGGTAAAACTAGCCGCTATTGAGTTTACTGATTACGCTATTGTGTGGTGAGATCAAATTGTGACTAGTAGGAAGAGATATGGTGAGCCACCCATGGAGACTTGGTATGAGATGAAGGTCATTATGAGGAGGCGCTTTGTAACAAATCATTACTACCAGAGTCTTTACCAAAAGTTGCAACAGCTTGTGCAAGGTTCTATGAGCGTGGAGTACTACAAGGAGATGGAGTTAGCCATGGTCTGGGCTAATGTGGAGGAGGACCGTGAGACCACCATGGCAAGGTTCTTGCACGGACTCAACCGTGAGATTGCGGATGTGGTTGAGTTGCAGCATTACGTGGAGATCACGGACATGTTGTACCAAGTTATCAAAGTAGAGGATCATCTTAAAAGACAAGGGCCTCTAAAAGGATCGACTACGGCTACCACTACTCTGTGGAAGATGAGTTTTAAGGGGGACGAGCCAAAAGTTGAACCATCAATGTCAAACCAAAGACCACTATTCCTTTCGGTAACTTTGAATTTTCTACTTCTAAGACTCGTTATATCAAGTGTTTCAAGTGCTAAATTGCCAGCCAGTGAGTGAACAATCGAGTGATGATCATAAACTACCAAGGAGAGGTTGAGACAGGGAATGAAGAAGAAAACAAGACATCTTTGGAGGATGGTGGAGTTGAACAAAAAGTAGTGGTGGGAGAGTTGTTGGTGTCTAGATGAGCCCTCAACTTGCAGGCTAAGGAAGAAGAGAATAATCAAAAGGAGAACTTGGTTCATACTCGATGCCTCGTCAATAACAATGTTTGCAACGTAATCATTGATGGAGAGAGTTGCATAAATGTGGCAAGTACGTATTTGATGGAGGAATTGGCCCTAACTACCCTCGAACATTCGAAACCTTATCAACTTCATTGGTTGGGTGATGATGGTGAAATCACGGTGACAAGGCAAGCAAGAGTGGCATTGTTCATTGGCAAGTATGAAGATGAATTACTTTATGATGTGGTCCCTATGGGCGTATGTCATCTCTTGTTGGGAAAGCCGTGGCAATACGATGTGAGGGTTACACACGAAGGATTTTCCAATAGGTATTCTTTTATTCACATAGAAAAACCTATTACTTGTGTACCAATGACTCCAAAATAGGTCAGGGATGACCAAGTGAAAATGCAAAAGTTGAAAGAAAAAGAAAAAAAGACCGAGAGTGAAAAAAAGAAAGGGAAAGAAAAAGATGAGAGAAGTGAGAAGAAAAGAAAATAGGGGAGTGCAAAAAGAGAGGAAAAATTCAGTTTGAAGGCCCAAAAAAGTGAGATTGAGAGGGACTAAGTTTTTCATCTACTTTTGATTGTACCCTTGTGCAAAGAGGTCTTTTTTTAATTACTAATGTTATCGTCAGTTCCTTGCCGAGTGAAATGGTCTATCTTTTGTAGGAAATTGATGGTTCATATCATTTGGTATCAAAACTTAGAATGGGGCAAGTTTGCCTATCTTTGATGTTATTGGTTGCCGACTCTCTTATAGCCGTGAGATCAATATCTCATTGATAGTTTATATTTTATTTCATTGTATTCCTTGCTGAATTTTCAAAAAAAAAAAAGAGTCAAGACAGAAAAAAGGAGCAAAGGCAGAAATGTTTTAAAAAAACACATCTTCAAGGCCAAAAAAAGTCAAAAAAGAAAAGAAAAGAATAGCTCATTTTGACAAAAAAAAAGAAGAAGAGAAGCACGATTCAGCAAGAGATCTCCATTCTTTTCTTAAAGTGTCGTGGTCATCTTCTCAACCTTGAATTCTTTTGAAGGTCTGCTTACCTTTGGAATTTGTTGCTACATTTCTTGAGTGAGTTTGAATTAAAAGCAAAAAGAAGGCATGCGAGTGGTAAAAGGCATGCGAGTGGTAAAAGGCAAGAGTGGTGAGATCATTAGAGGGTAAAAGCCTAATTGAGTGAAACACAAGCGTGAGTGACATTTTTTGGAGTGAAAGACACATGAGGAAGTTGGTGAGGTTTCTTTCTGATCTTGTGTCTTGCAGGTACAACATGTCGAACCCTGCCCATAACCGGTGGACCCAGAAGAAGTGCCATCATCCATGGACCACTGAATCCTAATGCATGCCATAACGGGCCAAATAAGGAGAATGATGGAGGAAGCCTTAGAACCCATCCAAATGAGGATCGACCAAATGGGAGCATGGGCTCCTCAAGATGATCCAAGTAGGAGGCAAGATGAGGAATATGAGGCATCGTCCAAGGATGAAGAAGAGCCATATATGCCCCCATGGCAGAGGAGGTCTTGGATTAGAGATAGACATGCAAACCGAGGCGTGAGCAAGACAACGACCTTGGAAATGCAAAGATCAAGATCCCAACGTTCTAAGGAATTATTATAGTATTTAACGATTATACAAAACTATTATCATATGTATATAAAACCACTTCATACCTTATTGTTCCAGTTTGTGTTAATGTTGGAGAAATTTTAACATGTTTTGAAGGCGAAATTAATTTCAATGGTTGTTTATAGGGTTATTAAGGGAAAAAAAATGTAAATATCTTCTTCATATACCATAATTTAATCTTATTGCCACTGTTTTAAACCAACAAATTAAATTAAAAGGCTTAAAAACATCATTAAAAGATTATTAAAGGATTATCTTTGATGATATATCCATTGTCGATTATAGGATCATATTTGGAGAAATTACGAGTTTGTTAAATGATTTGTATTCATAATATCAAGTACGTTTGGGTATTAATGTTCAAAGCCGAGAGTTCTAGCCAAAGTTCTCATGGTAGTGTTAATGGTTCTAGTTGAGCAATACTAGGAAGAATGCAAAATATAATCAATAATGAAACAAATATCAAAATGGCCTAAATCTTCATAAAGTGCCACCTTCGTAAAACTTGACTATTATATAATAATTGTAAGATCTCCGAAAGCTATACTACGTGTCATGATGCAAAATTCGTGCGGAAGCGTAAACATAAGTGTGTGTTAA
>JAOWBN010182656.1:0-16777 GCA_028565015.1 Pinguicula moranensis
CAGTATTCCCCTCAGCAGCCCAAGCGTTACCAAACAGGCTTGAATAGGGAATCCCAAAGTTTTCCTAAAATATTCCCCAAATCAGGTTTACTTTTCCCTAGACGCCAAACCCACCTATATTAGTATTTGAGAGATACATGGATGTTCGCTCCTTGAATACTTCTCTTTCTTCCTTACTTTTCGTATCCTTCTAGATTTAACCACATAATAAGTGATAATACTTAAGGTGCGTTTGGTAAACAGGTAAGTGGTTAATAACTCGATGATTTTGTGACTTATCCACATACATACCATTTAGTACACACATTTGCATAATCCCCGACCCAGTCGAGTTATTCCTCGGCCTAAGATACCTCCATGCTAACCCCAAAATTGTCACCCCAATTTTGGGCGGATTGCATAATCACCCGTTTGTCCCATGTCCGAATTACCAACTACCCCTGCGTTTTATATTATATTTACAACTTATACCATTGATATACCTTTCCCTGAATTCATTCTCATTCACCTCTCCTTTTTCCTCCAACCCTTCACTGGATCGAGCATGGATTTCTCCACCGCAGCCTTCCCGTCTCCACTGAAGAAGAAGAGCTCGTTGTTGGCATTAGCTGCTTGTTGGAGGAGGACTACCTCGCTTGGTCTGAGCACGACCACCTTGGTTGCCATCCAATATTTCAACCCGCCATATCCGTAAGTAATTTCGTTAATTTACATGATTTCCAATTTTTTGGTCCCGATAGTTGCAATTTTGGTAATTTACACGATTCCCTTGTCCTGAGGAGAGATTTTTTCTTTTGAATCTTCAGCTCGGCCTTCCATTGCTGATGTGTTGTTTGTGTTGCTTCATTAGGATCTAAAGGAGGCAATAGTTAAGGGATTCGGTTTCCAAGCAATGATTTGACGTTTTCCGAGTTTAATCTTCGGCATGCCAGGTGGGAAAGTCAGTAAAAAATGAATTTGATGTCGAGATTGATAATAAATTTATTCCTTTCAAGTAGGGGTGACCAAAATTATGGGCGGTTAATGGTAATACCGTTTATCGCCGGTAACTGTTGTCGTCTTACCGTAAATTAACGGTATTTTGATAATACAGAATGGTAATGGTTTTAATATTACATTAGCGACAAAAACGGTAAAGTAATAGTTTTTACCATTATCGAAACGCTAAAAATCGTTTACCGTTTTTTGTTTTAAAAAAAAAAATTTAAACCAAAAAATTCTTATTCAGTTATTCTTTCGGATAAAACAATGAAAAAATTTTGAAAAATTTTCATTATTGTCTTTAACGTGAGAACGACTTTCTCTTAGGGACTAGGGTTCACTGTTCATTGATCAGAAATTGAACTTGTTTATGTTGTTCATTGCTTGCTATTTGATGTGGCAATGTTAAATTGTTGTACTTATTTAAACTTATTTATGGTGTTTATTATTGTTTGATCATACTTTATCATATTTGTACGGACTACGGTGTTACCAGTTTTTTTAGATTAATTATAAATAAAATAACAAATGTTATATTGTCAATTTTTTTAAAAGAATAATGCAATAAAGTTTAAATATTCTTTAATACTCTTTGAGCGAATAAGAAAAAATGTATATAAAAATTGTTATCATAATTCATATTAGAAACATTACAAAAATAACAATAAAATAAAATAATGCTATAAACGGTAAAATACCGTTATCGTACCATTTACCGCAATACCGTAACAGTACGGTTTTCCGGTATTTCGGCACGGTAACGGTAATGAAAAACCATTACTGTTAAAAAAATAGTACGGTAACGGTAATGGCCATTACCGTTACCGTTTGCTCACCCCTACTTTCAAGTTGTTGGAAGATGCTTTAACACTGCTGGATTTACCTAAGCACCTACCACCAGTAGATTGGTGAAAGAAGGCTAGAAGGAGCAAGAAGCTGATGAAAGCAACAGTTAATTAACCAACTGTCCGAGGAATTATTGAAGAGAAGAATCGCACTTGGACACTGTCAATTTAAGCTTTATTATTACATTTACTATTAGAGTCATTTTTCTTATGTTCAAACTTAAAAAGGCGTATGTGCCATGGATAGTGTCTTTGTCACCGGTAGGTTAATCATCGAGAACTGTGTTTAATTCAGTTAAGAAATTTTTACAAGAAAAACTATCTTCTCAAATCTCCTTCTCCCACCTAACTTTCTCTTCTCCCCTGCATTCATCTCTCTCTGCTCACTACCTTAATTTGAAGGAAACAACACTACGGATACTTGTAACAACCTCGAATCTAGTTTGTTACAACTGGTATCGGAGCGAGGTTCTCCAGATCCAACCTATTATTCACGATAGCTCGACGCAAGAATCGTAGACCTAAAGTAATGGTGGATATGTTGTCTAAGGACGCTCAACTAATGGTGGATCCAACCTATTATTCACAATAACTTCGATTTATCGTCTCTCGTCTGCGAACGCTATGAACAGTACTTCATCGTCCCCTCATTTCAACTCTTCGCCACACAATCGTATCTCAACCTCTCTCGTCTGTTAGGGCTTCACAAACTATTTTGACCCTTTCTCCCCGGGGACACCACACATGTCCGGGGAGTCTACCATCCCAACACCCCCACCCTTACCCCCTTTCCTAACCCTATACACACTTCTTCACCAGATGACGAACACAACTTCTACAATCAGCCCCGCCCAATAATTCCTATTATGTGGAGTCTTCCAGTATATCAGATGAGGAAGATAAGAAGAGCCAAAATTAGGTCTGAAAAAAGGCCTATGTTTATGACCACACAGAAAAATTAGGGTAGAAGCCACAGAGACGTATTCTTGTCTCATAATCCGATCCCAGTTTATGAGCGTTTAGGGACAATAATTGTTCCTCCGAAAGTCACTAAACTAGTCGAAAACGTGAATGTTACGTCTTTCATTACAAACTTGCCAGAACAATGCAAGGAAGAGCAGCTTCTGAAGATCCTCAACAGACAGGAAGAGGTAAAAAATCTGAAGATTGCTAGAAAGCGAAGTAAGAAAGGCAGCATGTTTGGTTTCATCGATTTCACACACCCTCTGAACGTAGAATCAACTCTGGTCAAGCTAAACAACATATGGATTGGGTCATATCGTCTTCAAGCCAACGTTGCACGTTACCCAAAGATCTTAGAAAAACGATATGTCCAGACAGCTTATGTACCGGTGCAAAAGAAGCTGCAAGCCATGCCTATGAATAGGGCACCTAAAATGGTGTTGTCAGAGGCATCAACATGCAAGATCCCAATTCAGGCAATGTGTACATCTACCTCCAAGGGGTGCGAGAAAACTAGGAATGAGAACGGATACCTCTTAAATAAAGAAGTTGTTCCCCCCTTGACTATCTCTTCTGATACAGAATCTTGCTGCCTGAAATATGGTTTTGTAGGTATACTACATAAAGACACTGATTGGAAGGAAGTACAACTTCAACTCAAAATGGTGGGTTATCTAAATTTCATAGTAAGCCCAATTGATTTGTCAAGGATCCTTCTATGGGAAGAAGAGGAAAGCACCTGCAAAATTTGATAACAAATGATAGTGTGTGGCTTCTAAATTGGCTGGATGATATATTTCCTTGGACGGAGGAGGAAGACTATGTACCTAATACCAGATGGTTCAAGATCTATGGTCTCCCATTTAGGTATTGGACAGAGCCAATTATGAAAGAGATAAGTGCAACAATAGGTACGATGATTAAGATTGATGAGTGCTCCATCCAACACAGATACTTGGAGGCTGTACAAGTGTTATTGTAGATTGACTCAAACCAGGTGATCAAGCAACAATTGGACATAGTTATCAATGATAGACTAATATCCCTTATGGTGAGAGAGATAAGCACGGTGAAATACGAAACGAATACTTGGCTCTACAACACAGTTTCTCATCATTCTCAGGATAGCTCCAGCAAGGTCAGTAGCCACATCTCTGAAAGTTCTGATGAGGAATCAGTTAATATTCCTGCGGCGCAACCTACTACAAAACCAAATCCTCATATGGATTCAAAGCCTGATCTAGACCAGGCAGTAAAAGAACTAAGTAAGCACTTAAAGAAAGATAGCTCATGGTCGCCAATTGCCCTGAATTGGTGGCGTACCACTGTTGTTGCTCAAGCAAGTCTACATTCTCAGCAAGCTGGAATATCAGAGGAAACTGTTATGGAGACTCCTGATCTGGGTCCAGAACAAGCACTTGAGCAGTCTAAAAAACAGGACAACATGCCTATTACAAAGCTTGATCAACTTTCACTACAAGAAAACTCACACAGTAGCAGATCTGATAATGGGATCAGGTATAAGTCACTTCTTACTCCAATGATACCAAGACCAATATCACCCCCTTCTCAACAGACTACAACTTCTAGCAGCAGGCTCTCCACCTCCAAAAGAAATCTCAAGGAGCAATTCCAGTCACAAGTGAATATTCAGAAAGCAACTTCGGTGCTTAATCTGGAAGCAGACTTTCCACCCCTACTCCTAGAAACAATAGAAAAAAATGATTTGCCCTCTATCATTCCAAAGTCAAGAAAGAAAATAGTAGTGGTAAAAAAGCAGGGAGATGGACCTAAAACTAGAAGTCAAAGCAGGAAAGAAGTGGACAAAGTTAAAGACCAGCTGACAGTGCTAAATGACTGGGTTAGTTCGATGCAGACAAAAGGCTTCTACCCAACAGGAGCTATCTCCTGATCACTCAGTTTCAGAAAAACAACAAAGTATGGAGGCTGAAGCAATCATGGAAATATGAGGTGATCTGGGAATAACCTATGGGCCTCATCCAGCAGATACGTACATAAATTGATACAGATGAATGGAAGCAATATAAAATCTCATAATGCTGCAACTCCTGGAAGCAGTAAGAAGGGAAATGAATTTTTTTTTTTAATGAAGATTCTCACCTACAACGTAAGAGGCTTATGCAGCCCCGGAAGGAAGAAGAGATTAAGGGGCCTAATAGCTCATGAAAGACTTGGGCTTACAAATGAGCATACAAGAGACAAAAATGGATACTATACAGGATAAACTATGTTCTTACCTCTGGAAGGATGCAGGATATGATTGGGCTTACAAAGGATCCAGAGGTCAATTAGGGGGACTACTTTGTATCTGGGATAAAAATAAATTTAAAATAAACAATCTCTCGGAGGCAGAAGGGGTGTTAGGAATTAATGGTTTGTGGATACATGATGATACTCCATCCAATGTGATGAACATATATGGTCCTAGAGACTTACCATCCAAACTAAACCAGTGGGACAGCTTGAGAGATCTATATGCTGATAAAGAGGATCAAAAGTGGTGCTTAATGGATTACTTCAACGCTGTTCTGGAAATTGGGGAGAGAAGGGGTTCGGCCACTCATCAAAATGACCAGGAAATGTTTGGCTTTAGGAAAATGATTAATGACTTGAAGTAAATGGACTTGAGAATGGAAAGAAGAAGATTTACATGGTATTTAAACTCACTTGCAGCTATGAGTAAGCTTGACAGGTTCTTGTGCAATGATAAGTGGCTACAGCAGGGTATTGAATGGATACAAACTGGGTTGCATAAAGAAGATTCAGACCACTGCCCCCGTGAGACTAACAACTAAGGTGCTTAATTGGGGTCCAAAACCCCTCTAGGTCCTGGATTGTTTGCTGGAGGATAAAACATATGTGGAAATGATTGAGAATACCTGGAGAAATACAGTGGTGGAAGGGTTCGCCAGCTACAAAGTGAAAACAAAGCTGCAGGCTCTCAAATCTGGTATAAAATTGTGGTCTCAAACTACCCCTCTGAGTCTGGAAGCCAAAAGAAATGAATTACTGAAGAAATGTCAGGATCTTGAATTATCAGCAGAAAGAACTACCTCTAATCAGCTATCTGCAACAACACAAATCAGTAACATCCAGTGTAGAGATTAACTTGAGCAGATCACTAGAGATCTTGAAAGCGTAGCAGTGCAGAAATCAAGAGTGAATTGGATAAGACAAGGGATGTAAACAGCGCCTATTTCCATTAGTGTCTAAAAAAATAGAAGGACAAATACTATTAATGGAATTTGGGATGGAAACAGTTGGCTAGAGGATCCGGATCTAATCAGAAACAGTTTTAAACAACATTTTGAACAGAGATATTCTGAAGTGAGTTGGGACAGACCCAAGTTCAGTAATCCGATCTTCAAAAATCTTAATTCAGAAGCCCAAGTTTATCTGATTACTCCTTTCACAGAAGTGGAGATTCTAACTGCAATATCTTATTGTGGACAAAATAAAAGTCTGGGTCCAGACGGTCTAAATTTCAAGTTTATGAGAAATTCCTACAGCTCATGAAGGTGGATTTATATCAATTATTCAAGGAATTCATAGACATGGCAAGTTGTTCCGAGGAAGTAATTGTGCCCACATCGCATTGCTGGCAAAAACTGATCCACCTCTTAGTTTCAATGACTTTTGGCCTATTACTCTCATAGGAGCAATCCCCAAGGTCATTTCCAAGGTCCTGGCAAATAGAATCAGTCAGATTATTGGAGATATTATATCCCCAAATCAAATGGGTTTTATTAGAGGCAAAAGACTTCTAGATGAAGTTGTGATTGTCGATGAAGCAATAGAAGAATTGAAAAAAGAAAAGAAAAAAGCAGCTCTAATCTTGAAGGTCGACTTCAAAAAGGCATTCGATACGGTTAAATGAGAGTACCTCCAAGACATCATGAGGCTGATGGGATTTAATAGAAGAATTGTTGGATGAAAGAATTGCTCAGTTCAGCATCCACATCTATTCTTATAAATGGACGTCCAACATCTGAGTTTATTTCAAAGAGGGGACTACGGCAAGGCGACCCACTCTCCCCTTTCTTATACTTAATAGCTGCAGAACGACTTTCCAATTTGATCCAAAAAGCATCAGATGTTCAGAAATTCGAAGCAGTTAGAATTGGAGCAGAAAATATTATCCTTACTCACCTTCAATTTGCTGATGATACGCTGCTTTTTGGTAAAGAAAATTGGAGAACAATTACAGTTTTTAAGGCCATTCTCCACAATTTTGAACTTGCTACGGGGCTGAAGATAAACTTCAGCAAGGGTATTCTCATTAGAATCAATATGACTCACAGCAACATCTAGGAAACGACAGCTTACCTTGGTTGCAAAACAGGAACTATCCCCTTCTCCTATTTGGGTCTCCGAGTTGGTGCAAATCCAAAGAAAAAAGCAATATGGTCTCCATTCATTGAGAAGTTCAACAAAGTGTTAAATCAATGGCAAAACAAACTGATATCCAACGGAGGGAAGCTAACACTAGTGAATTCAGTCCTTGTAGCATTACCAACACACTTTCTGGGATATTTTAAAGCTCCTGAAGCAGTCCTCAACAAGCTAAACTCAATCATGAGATCCTTTTTTTGGGTCAGCAATAAGGACAAGATAAGAATGTGTTAGATTAATTGGAAGAAGATGATAACTCCAACTGACAGGGGGGGACTTGGCATTTGGAATTTACAAGCTTTTAATATTGCAATGCTTGGGAAGTGCTGTAGAAGAATTTTATCCGAGGAAGATAGCTTGGTAAAAGACATTCTGTTCTCCAAATATGGCCAGAGTGGGACACTGATCTTAGGGGGATTGAGGGATCTGAAGTTACCTCCAGCTGCAGTGAGCAGACCAGTGAGTAGACATCATGTATCTGCATGGTGAGAATATGCAGAATATAGCTAATTTGCTACAACTCAACTAAAATGTTAAACTCTGTCTGGGAAATGATCTGTACATCAAATTCGGGATGGATCCATGGCATATTCATTCACCACTATCTGTTAGATACCCAAGGTTATACAGGATATCAGTGAATCTAGAGGCTAACATAAGAAACATGGGTTACTGGACGGTTAATGAGTGGAGATGGAACCTTACCTCGTGTAGAGCACTGTGGGTATTTGAGTAAGAAGAGCTATTGGATCTATATTCTATTCTACAAGATGTAAAGACTATAGATCAAAAGAAAGACACATACAGCTTTATAGGACACTCTCAAGGGAAATACACTATCTCTTATTCATATTCCCGGATAATTAGCTCGCTGCCATCACCTTATTCGCCAGAGGAATTAGCTCTTTTTCTGTGTGTATGGAATAAGATTACTCCAAAAAATCATGATCTTTGGATTAAGCTACTGCAAAACACCTTGCCAGTTAAAGTAGAGCTTCATCACAGGAACATTATTCGAGATGCTCAACCTCTCTCCTGCACTCTCTGCCAGTCAGGTATTGAAAATGAATCTATAAATCATATATTCTTTAATTGTAGTATTGTTGTGCAGATTTGGAATGGAGTTTTCAAATGGCTGTGGAATACACAAGGAACAACACAACTCCTGATGCAAGGACCAACTTTCTCTGACTTCTGCTACATCAAACCACTTGGGGTTAATCCGTGTATCTGGAAGTCCATATGTCTTTCTACATGCTGGCAGATTTGGAAAACAAGAAATAAAAAACACTTTTAGGCAAAAGAAATACCCCCTGCACAGATTACACTTATTATACAACATGATACATGGCTGTGGACAAAGGCGAAAAAAATCTGATCACTTGTTTTCTTACTCGCTTGTGGATTGGATATTGAACCCTGAATCATGCTTTAAATTCTCTGCGTGATTTGTCTATATGCTGGTGCTACCGAGGAGCTGAAATGAGATAGAAAAATCTTTAATCTGCAGTCAAAATAATCCCTCCCCTTCTGGTGTTTCAGTCCTGTGTAAGATTAATGTCTTCATATTTTGAAAGCACATGTGGTTCAAGGAGTTGTCAAGAAAAGGATTCACTACAAGAATAATGAGCTATCAAAGCCAAAGAAAGTCCCTCCCCTCTTGTTTTACTTGGTATAAGATTAATGTCTTTCTATCTTTTGAAGGTAAAGGTAGGTTGACCCAAAGAGTAGACAACAAAGCAGAAAATCTCTGAACTAACAAGGAGATCCAAGACATTCACCAAGTGGTCAAAGATGAATGCTCTGGCCAATAAAATCAGATCAAGGACCTCGGACCCCCAGGCTAAAAGAAGAATGCTCGGGTCAACAAAATAAGAGACAAGTGAAAATATAGAGCTGGTTGTACGGTCTTAAACTCAATTCTATCATTGAGTGATGGAATATTATGGAAGCCAACCATTTAGAGTAAAGCTTGCAGCATTGATACCAACATATTCCAACAGTGGAAGAGTAAACAAACATCCGTTAAGGCAGGAGATAAACTGGTCTCTGATAGGGATCAAATTTCTTCAACAACAACAACGGAGGATGATAAAGCAACCCACAACTGATGAAACAAAAGAACAAGGGGAAGAAATGGAATTCTCCAGAGGAGTTATGCACTATGAATCTGTGAAGCGAAATACAAGGAGGATACAGGATGAAAGAGGGTGTTTCTCCAGAGGAGGTCACGGAGCAGAAACTGCCTACAAATTAGTACCTACGAATACAATGAAGCCAACCAACGATTGAGGCTGGAGAAACGTCTTGGAAATGAACTTTTATGCCTTATCTAATTTGAAATATCCTACAAACATTACAGGGATAGCTCATCAAACTGGAAGGAGCTATGTACCGATATTCCTACAAAAAAGGATATCGATAAGTTGATAGTTAGGATAATCAGTTTGGTGAAAAGCGGTGCACGTCGATGAACTGCATGCGGAGATGCTGGTGCATTCATGATGTTAGGGGAGTTATGTGCCAATCACCCTTAGCTATACTGTAGGATATGAGGAAAGGACAGGGCAGCTAGATCATGAACAAGACATCATCATCGGCAATATTTCTTTGTGGCTTACTCATCATAGGTTATCTAGTCTAGGACATGTACATATTTATTTCTTATTCTGAACTTATGTAATTATTATATCATATATATATATATATATATGAATTTGGCATTTCAAAAAAAATTAATTAAATATCTAAACACAAAATTCAATACTCAATTGAAACACATAAACCCTCAATTGCATTATATAAGCCCTAATTTAAAAATTACATCACATGAAATTTCAAATTGGGTATTTTCATATAATCATGCAATTAACATCTAATTAAATCAATAAACATCATCAATTGATTAATTAGATCAATTGATGATTCCCTATTCCTGTAGCTTTTTCCTCTTTGTACATGGCGATTTGCGGTTCTTGTAGCTCCTTCTCCCTCCTAGTCTCCATTGTTGCCTCCATCCCGAGCTTCTTCTGAGTCGTCCGTCATAATTGTGTTCTCTCCTCGGGGCATCCTCACGCGCCCGGGGAGCTCCTTCCTCATTCCTACCTCCAATTTTCCCCTGCTTTCCCTCTTCTAAACATCCCTTCACTGTTCATCTAACTCTACTTCCACTCATGAATCCGTGGACAATCCAAAATTACCAGCTAAAACTCATGAGAAGAGCAGCCATTAAATCTGGTAAAGAAAGATTCATATATCCCTCAGAATCCTCGTCCTGCCAAAGAAAGATTGGGTCCTCGAGTGACTCAACCAAGTGCACTCATAGATCCACACGGTGTGTCCACCTTTTATCTCACAAACATTCAAAAGGGGTGTGATGCAGACCGGCTGCTTAGTGTCCTGAAACATCAGGGCACAGTTCATAGTCTCTCACTGGCTAGAAAACTTAATAATAAACGTCATTAGTTCGGCTTTGTGGATTTCATCAATGTTGAGGATATCAAGCTGTTTTTATTCAAACTAAATAAAACTTGGATAGGCTCTTACCGCCTCCAATCGAATCCAACAAGATATCCTAAGCTGCTATGAATGCCAAGGAGATAAAGGACACAACTATTTCAGTCCCCTTGAAGAAGCCACTGGCTCTCCCACTTCCTCAAAACAAGCCATTAACGCTGGGACTACCCCTGCTCACATTGACCTTTTATCCTTTAAGTATGATGTTTCCCCTGACACTTGGCTTGATCATAGTTACGTAGCTACTTTGGCCCAAAAACACAAATTGGGTGACTTTCAAAGAGCCATAAGATTTGCTGGCTACTTGAATGTGAATGCTAGTCCGTTGAATTGTGAGACAATACTTTTGTGGGAGGAAGAGGCACTGGATTTGAGTAATTTGCTTAAACTTGATAAGGATTGGTTGTCCCGTTGGGTTAAAGACATCTCCCCATGGTCTTCCAATAAATAGGCCACCTGCCATATTTGTTGGGTACAAGTCTTAGGGCTACCCATTCTAGCTTGGTCTCAACAGAATCTGACTGCCGTTGGCAACAGGATAGGCTCTCTGGTTTGCATTGCTGACATCACCCTAGCAAAACAGAACCTTGAATCAACATATTTAGTGGTTCAAATTCCCTTAGGCTCAAGAATTGATCAGAGTATGCAGGTGATAGTAGATGATAGTATGTACACTTTGCATATGGTAGAGACTATGAAAACTGAACCATAATGGCAATGTGGTATATCATCTGCCACAGATTCTGACTCCTTATCATCAGGTGAATCCGCCTTTGACAATTCTGCGAACTCCTTGGAACCTGTCCTGCCAAAAGAGGATTATCCTGTCACTTTGGAGCCAGTGATTTTGTCCCATTCATCACCTGTGCATAACCTTCCTTTAGACAATTCTGAGAACTCTTTGGAACCTAACTTGTCAATAGCGGTTTATCCTGTCACTTTGGAGCTAGTGATTGTCCCATCCATCACCTGTCTTCCTTTGGACAATCATGTGGTCAGAAACACAATAAACCTAACCAGCCGTCCATGGCAGCCACCTAGGATCAACTGGTGGCCCCAATCCTTAACTGAATTGAGTTTCCATAATCAATCTTTGGTAATTGTGAATGTGCTCGATGACTCAGACACACCTAATTTGGAGCCTAGTCTGATCCATCCCCCGTCAGCTACTCCACTTATCCTGGAAGACGGTAGTTTTTCACATGGGAATACTGCTCTCTCACTGGATGCTGCCTCCACTACTAAGGACTCCTTGTCAGCAGTAGGGAAGGAAGTAGAGGTTTTTTCCACACCTCCTTGTAAAGCTGTCTTAATCTCTTCTGCATTGGAGTGGGGAAAGCAGTCAACACGACTCTGAATGTTTATCAAGATAATTCATTAATTGAGATCCATGTCTCCTTTGAAGATTTCCCTCCTCTTGCCCCTGGGCCTTGTGTTGCAAGTCCTAAGCCCAGGACAGTGGGAAGGCCGAGACTCAACAGATCTAAAACACAAAGCCACACAAGACATGAGGAGGATTCATCTCGTGTAAACAATCTGGCTATTCTGGAAGCATGGCTAGGTCAGCTAGCTACTCAGTCTTCTGTCAGCCCTCCCCTGCCTCTAGCTAACAAATCTCTAACTGATCCCTTCAGTAGCAACAATGTTGATTCTATTATGTCCATGGGACAACATCTTAGCGTGGTATTTGGATCCCAGCAGGAGGGTTCCATAGGATTCCAGAAGATATGACCAACAACATTCATAGGGTTACAGCAACACCCACTTTAGTGTCTGAGAAAACTGGTAACTCATGAAAATTTTCACATATAACGTTCGTGTATTAGGCAGTCAGGAGAGGAAATGGCAGGAACAGCAGTTAATTCATAAGGAAAAGGTTGATTTTACAAGTTTACAAGAAACTAAACTCATCATTATTGATAGAAAAATCTATTCTTATCTATGGTACAATTCTGACTTTGATTGGTGCTACTCTGAATGGCTCTTATGGAGGTCTACTCTGTATGTGGGATAAAAACAAGTTCTCTAGATCATGTCTGATTGCGGGTGAAGGATATCTGGGTGTTTCAGGGTATTGGTTCTGTGAGTAGGAAGTTTCCCACATGTTAAATGTCTATGGACCTGGAGACTTGATCAGTAAACAAGCTCAATGGAATCATCTAACTGAAGTTTTGCTTCCCCTTAAGTTAGATAAGTGTTGTTTAATGGGTGATTTTAATGCAGTGCTACACTACATGAAACAAAAGGGGTCGCTACTCAGAATAATGTCCAGGAGGTGAAGTTTTTTAATTCCTTCATTGACAATCTGGGGCTGCAGAATCTAAATATGGAACGCAGGAAGTATACATGGTATTTAAAGTCTCTAAAAGCCATGAGTAGACTAGACCGTTTTCTCTTCAGCTACAAGTGGCTTGATTCTGGTGATACTTGGCTGCAAGTTGGATTAGACAAAGATGGATCAGACTACTTCCCGGTGAGTCTATCATCCAAGCAGATGAATTGGGGACCTAAACCTCTTAGGGTCTTGGACAACTGGTTGTATGAGAAGAGCTACACTGAAATGATTAATCAGGTATGGTGCAACACATATGTACCCGGGTATAAGAGCTTTCATATCATGAAGAAAATTAAGATACGCAAAGATAACATTAAGCTGTGGAATAACTCAAGGCCTAGGAATTGGGCTGAACAAAGGAAGTATCTTCTCCAAAGCATTAAAGAACTGGAGATGGCAGTTGAGTATGATACCTCAAATTCTTTTGATAAAAAATAGCTAGCTATCTTCCAATCCAAACTGCATAGTACTACAATGCAGATAAATAGTTCTACTTATCAGAAATCTAGGATACAGTGGCTGAAACTGAGAGATGTGAACTCAGTGTACTTTCATAATAGTCTCAAGAAATCAAGAGCTACCAACAACATCAATGGGGTTTGGGATGGTCCACTTTAGCTGGAGGATCCTGAAAAGGTTAAAGACCGTTTCCTTAATTATTTTAGGGAGAGATTCACAGAAAAAATTCCAGAGAGACCAACTCTGAACATCATATTCAAAGCTCCTGATCAGGCCAGTACAGATTCTCCAACAACCCTCTTCAGAGGTCGAAATCTCGGAAGTAATAGCTAGTTGTGGAAGCTCTAAGAGTCTCGGACCTGATGAACTTACCTTCAAGTTTGTTAAACATTTCAAGCCTATCCTAAAGTATGATATAATGCATTTGCTGCATGAGTTCTATAGGTATGGAAGATAATGTAAAGGGAGTAATGCCTCCCACATTTCCCTACTGGCCAAGGCTGCTAAGCCTCTCTTTGTCAAGGACTATAGGCCAATTACTCTTATTGGAATTATGACAAAGATTATATCTAAAACACTGGCCAACAAAATCAAGTTGGTAATAGGAAATTTGATCTGTCCAACCCAATCTGCTTTCATCAGAGGAAGACGTCTTCTGGATAATGTTGTGGTTGCAAATGAAGTGGTAGATGAAGTTTAGAAGCTGAAAAAGAAAGCACTCATCTTCAAGGTCAATTTTAAGAAGGCATTTGATACACTAAATTGGAACTATCTGATGCAAGTCATGGTTGACATGAATTTTCCATCCTGCTGGTTATGATGGATCAAAAGCTTGTTTGATTCTGCCTCCTCGTCCATTCTAATTAATGGTAGCCCTACAAAGGAATTTTATCCCACCTTTGGTATTCGACAAGGAGATCCACTATCTCCATTCCTCTTCCTTCTAGCTGCAGAAGGTTTGTCATCCATGATCAACAAGGCTGTTGAGCTTAGGATGTTCTCGGGTATGAAAGTTGGCAGAAGGCAGGCACTCATTTTACATCTACGGTTTGCCGATGATGCTATACTCTTTAGACAAGCATAATGGAACTTTGTTCAAGCCTTCAAAGCCATACTTCTCAATTTCGAGCTTGTGTCAGGATTGAAGATAAAAGAGCAAGCTTATAGGTATGAACATGCAATCTGATATCCTAGGGGATATGGCAGCCTATCTTAACTATCAACCTACTACAACACCCTTCAGATATTTAGGCCTTCTAGTAGGTGCAATAGCAACAAAAAAAAAACACCTGGCAACCGGTAGTAGAAAAGTTCCATAAAACTCTAACCTCCTGGGAACATAGGCAGCTCTTTTCATGTGGTAAATTGGTGTTGTTAAATGCAGTTCTTGCTGCCTTACCATCCCACTTTTTCTCTTGTTTCAAGGCTGCAAAGAGTATCATCAAGCAGCTGATTTCCATGCAGAAAAATTTCTTCTGGGGTAGCTCTGGAAATAGGAAAAAATTATGTTTAACATCATGGAAAAAAATCACTATCCCAATCTCTTGTGGTGGTCTTGGAACCCGCTGCCTATCATCATTTAACACGACCATGCAGGATAAATGGAGTATGCAGATGCTTAATGATGAGTCTTCCATAGCCGGTGAAATACTAAGATCCAAATATGGTGGAAACTCACCCCTATTTATTGGTGGTTTAAGAGCCATGTTTCCATCGGTAAGCATAACTACTTCTGGCAGACCAAGGGGTGGGGGTTATGCCTTTGAGTGGTGCCTTACACTTTTGGATGCTCTAAATAGCAGCTGATTTATTGATAACACAAGAATGCATCTTGGTAAGGGAGATCATATACATTTATGGACAAACAAATGGCATAACAATGCAACTCTGGCAGCATGTTTTCCAAGATTATTTAGAAATTAATTATGTAAGGATTTTGTGTTGCTGAAGCTGGGCAATGGATCAATGGGGAATGGACATGGTGCTGGAGATGGAGGAGGAAGTATCTGATTTCAATATCCTAATAGTAGGTTGCGGACTATCGCTCCACAACTAAATACCATGAACAAATTTATACTGATTTCAATATCCTAATCAGTATCTGATTTCAATATCCTAATTAGTATCTGATTTCAATATCCTAAACACTTTTGGTAGCAGTAAGGAAGGGAACTATACTGTAAAGGAAGCGTACAGATTTATCTCCCAAGTTAACCACCAACTTTTTTTTGTTTTTTTTGTTTTTTTTTTTGTTTTTTTTCTGATTTTCACATAGCTCTAACCAAGATTATTTGGCTTAGCCTTGCACAAAAATAAACTGTGTTTTTGCTTGGTTATTAATTCAAAACGCAGTGCCTACTAAATCTATATTGCAGTTGAGAAGTATTATTCAAGTTGGTCAGAAATCAGGTGCCCTCTGTGTGGTAATGAAGATGAAACTATATCTCATCTTTTCACAAGCTGCCAAACAACTTATGATCTTTGGAGAGGCATTAGTACCTGGTTGACTTCTGAAGTTACACCTTCAGGGGGGTTCACCGCACCATTTCTACAGGAGCATTCTGAAGCAGCGCCAACAGGAGTGCACACCCGAGCTTGGAATTCCATTTGGTTGTTCATGGTATGGACCATTTGGAGAGCCAAGAATAAAGCTCTTCTTAGCCGAGATACCTCATGTCCAACTGCTCATCCATGGTGTACATATATAGACCTGGCTATGGATCAAGGCCAAGAAACAATCCCAGCTCTTCCCATACAGCTTTGTTGATTGGGTACTACAACCAAAGGCCTGCTTGAATTTTAAGTGACTCCTCCATTTGCCTAAACTATCCTATCTTAGTAAGATTCTTTTATCAACTGGTGCATCCTTATTGTGTTTCTTTTCCATGCGGTACAGGTGAGGTCCAATTGGAGCAGATGGCTACTTCCAGGGCAATATAGCTACCTAAACCGTGGTCAATGGAACTGTCTATCTTAAGTAAGTGACAAAGAAACATTGTACCTGTGCTATCTCATTATTTTTAATTTCAACACGGTACAAGTTAGGGCCGGTAGGATCCATTTTAATCCACGCTTGAAGGGTGATATCATCATGATTTTATGTCATGGAGTTGGATATGTGCAATGGTTTATACAATATTCCATCATATGGTGACGCCAACACCAGGCGGCAAAATATACGCAGTTGGTTGATCACTCATAACTCCATCATGACAAACCAAAGATCAGATTTTAAGCCACTATCTCCAGCAAGAAACTAAATGTC
>JAOWBN010182667.1:0-16773 GCA_028565015.1 Pinguicula moranensis
GGCTTCTCCCTACTAAGATGGTCTCAATATTGCGAGACCAACTAAGATATGTGACCGATCCATCAAGTTTCAAATCAATCGATGTAAGATCAAGTTTGATCGGAGCAGTAGCAGGGACAACGGCCGAGGTTGAGGCATGAGCTACCTTTATGAACCCAACCAAGGCTCTGAGCCCCTTAGGATTGAGGATTCTCAGGACCTCCAATCCTTATTTAATCGCATTGTCATCTATCCCTGACATTTCACACACAATAGCTCCAATCACAACTGATCACAGCAACAATACAATCCACAAATCACAATCACAAAACAATCCATACGTCTCAACACCCCACCATCAATACACAATTCAAAAACAACATCAACAATGTCTAATTGGATTCCCAAGTTTAGGCAAATACGACAAATACAATCAAATAATTCACCATATCCGATAAAATACCAATATACATCCAACGACACAAAATCAACCAAAATCGATCAAACAGTTGCGACGAGCAAACCAAGACGAAGATTTTGTCTTTGAGATTCAATGGTGGCGCATGACATCCACGCGCGGCATGCAACCTAAATGCAAAAAGGTCTCCCACGACGATTGCAATGGCGGTGGTTTTTGCCGATTCCAATGCTGGACGCGCTCGAAAATGGCTAAAAACTGCCAAAAATTGCCGCAGGTTGTATTTTTTTGTCTATGGCGTGTGCGTGGCAGTAGCAGATAGAAATTGTTGGGTCCGGAGCAGATATGATAGAAGACAAGATGAGCTACATTTTGGGACCAGTTTTGATGGCGAAGAAGAAGTAACGGCACAGGAATTAGGGCGGAAGTGGTGAAAACGAAATGTGTTGTAACGGCTCTAATACCAAATTGTAAAAAGGAAAATGGGAAGACCTTTTATTATTGAATCTGTTATTACAAATGATGCATACTCGACATATTTATAGGCAAGTGTTTGTGCTCGTGTGAGTAGGTGGGTGGTTAGGTATACCACCTTACCCTTATCTACCACCAGCTAACAACCCAACTACCACCCACCAAACCCAACACATACCATACAATTCTCGTAGCGGGAAAGGTGCGACTAGCCGATTATCGTGGTGTGAGCGCAAATAAAAGCTAGTAGACCTTAATTTTAATCTCCTGGAATTTCTTATCCATTACACTTACCAATTCGGCCTATTTATAGAGTTAGGGTGAAATGGTATTTTCCTCGAGATATAAATTAGGTAGCCGTCCAACCCACTTATGAGCGATGCACGTTGCGTGCTATTTTATTGTTAGGTGGCAGAGGCTAGATCTCGAGGTGGATAAGGCTGTCTGCAACTACACTAGGCTTTTGTCAAAGGATGAATGTGAATGCCTTTCCCAGCAGAGTCCTCGAATGTGTAGCTGAGGTGATTCTCCTCGGATGTTTGGCCAAGGTGATCTTTCTCGACCTCTAATAGAGTGGGTTTGAGGGAGATCACCGAGGTTCGTAAGTTTTTTCATTAGAGGTGGCTTTTGCGGCATTCCTTATTTTCTCGTAAGTGAGCCCTTTGCCATACTTTTTTTCCTCTCACATCATGAATCCCCAAAGTTTAAGAGTTGTATATTTATGACCCTTGAATTTTCACTGTCTTCCTATTTTTTGGCCTTTTGCCGATGTGTTCAGTGGGAATGGACCCACTAGGCAGAGAAGGCATCCTCCGAGGAGGTTTTGAGCAACCTTGTGGAGATGCTAGCCAACCTGGTGGGTGTAGACGTTACATGGGTGAATACGGTGGTGCTGATGGAGCAAGGTGTTGACATGATATTTCTCCTAAATAAGTTCTCGACCGAGCTGGTGGGTACCCCGATTGCTTTCCTTACCTTCTCCTCGCTATATTTCTTCTCCTTTGTTTATTTTACTATAAGCACATGACATTGGGGAATGCCTTGCAGGCACATATTGTGAAGTCACTTGAGTCCGTGGAGGCACCGAGGTAGAAGAAGACAGTATCCACAAGGAAGAGAAATGAGTTATCTCATGAATCGGCTTAGACTCGAGAGGAAGCTATTGCCCTAAAGTTGTCTGCGGTTTCAAGTTGCTCGGAAAGAGCACAATTTGAGACCATGGTCAATCAACAGGCATAGGAATTTTGGTAGACAAATTCGAGACTTTAGGGAGAGATACTGGCGGAGTGCTTCACGGGTCAAGTTTTTGGAGTGCTTTACAGTTTTGTCTTTAGAAAACTAAAGTGAAGGTATGGACAATAACAAAATGGTATACAATCCGATGCTCCTCAAACTCGACAAGGATGAGAACCTTGTAATACTCCCTATTCTCCTCCTCCCATTGTTCCAGGCCCTATCCACTAACCACTCCGTAAACAGATAGAGTCATGGATGAAAAGGCACTTTTCTTACGACATGTAGTTTCTTTATCGCTTCCCCTTCTATTCCCTGTGTTGGTTTGAGCTCGTAACAATAAACTTTATTGTTTTGTACTTGATGAGATGTTTTCAACATGTTGTCGCTTTTGAATTCCAAACTTTTGAGTTTCTTCTAAGGACAACAAGCATTCTCGCCTAGGTTGTGTCCATCGGGATTGAGGAGAATCAAGCTACCTACGGCCCTTTATGTTTGTCTTCATGTATATTTGTAAATATTTGTGACATAATAGGTGGGGTTGGCCATGGTCTTTTGTCGTGACTATTCCCCTCTAGCTTGGTTGTATGTACTTCTCTTGACTATTTTGAGTATATGGTTCTTTTGTCATATGTCGTACATAAATTTGCAAGAACATTGTAGTAAAACGTATATGGGGCTTGCTCTAACACTCCCTGTATTACTTTAGGAAGGAAATGGAACCTTTGAAACTTTCCTTGGCGAACATTGTGGTTGCGGTAGCGTAAAGCTTCCACCAGGGTTTCCCCCGAGACACCTCAAATGATGGTTGTTGTTCTTCATTTTGTTGAGCGCGAAGCCTCCGTCATGGTTTCTCATGAGATACCTCAAATGAAGGTCATAATTATTCATTTCGGGGAACACAAGGCTTCCATCATGGTTTCCCATGATACACATTGAATGATGGCATGATGTGCTCCCTTGCGAGGGGGTATTGGCCCCTTGAGAGTATTTTACTTATTCTAACCCCACAATTGGAGAATGGGGTGCCTCTACGGGGAATACTAAGGTTCCTTGTGTGATGATGTTTTCATTCCGTTCTAGGAACGAAAAAAATACTCCTCGTAGGGAAAGTCCTACTTCTCCTATTGAAGAAAATATATGTAAAAGAAGTAAAGTCCCACTTCTCTTGCTGGGACACTTTTTTTTCTTTCCCCATTAGTGGAGTGCCTGCACGAGAAGTTTTAGGGTTTCTCGTAGGAGTATCTTTCAATACTTCCCTTACGAACAATATGATATCTCCTCGTATGAGGATATTTTTTTCTTTCCTGACGAGTGTTGAACATAGAACCTCTTCAAAGGATTTTTTTTTTCATCCTCTCCCAACGAGTGTTGAATGGCTCCTCGTACAGGGAGATTTTTTTTCTTTCCCCATGTGTGTTGAATGGGGTACCTCTTAAAGAGGATCTTCATCATTCCCCCACGACTGTTGAATGGTGTGCCTTTTCAAAAAATATTTTCATCTTCCTTCCACGAGGAGTATGATGACTTCATACAAGGACATTTTTCCCACAGAGTCCTTGGATGCGTGGCCGGGGTGATTCTCCTTTGATGTTTGGCCTATGGGATCTTTCGCGACTGTGAACATCTATTCTCCATGCGAACTACCATCGAAGAAGAAACTATGGTCCGGCTTCATCAACATATTGCACTTGGACACAAATAGGCTCTGGTGTCTCTATGGAAATTTCAATGCAGAGAGAAGTGTGAAAGAGAAAAAAAACATCAGCAAATAAATCCTATTAGTTAAATGAGGGGATTTGGCCCATTCGTAAGGCAAACTAAGCTTGTGAACATCCGACTATAGAGATACCTCTACACTTGGACAAATAAATGATACACCTCTGCCAACTGGCTTGATGATTTCTCCACCCTCCAGAATGATTGCTTGCGTGGCCAAGCCTCCATCAAATGGCACTTGAGAGACGAACCTCGGATCACCTGTTGGTAATGCTTAAATAGGAGGTAGTAGATTGGGGATTTACCTTGTTCTGCACTCTGAACTACTCGAACGAAGTGAAAGAATTTGAAGATTTTGTTAAAAACTATTTGGGACAATTGCATAGTGACTGGATGGAACGATTATAGACTACATGAGGAATTAAGAAATCTGAGGCCAACTCTCAGGAGATGGAATACGAATGTTACTTGGTCATGTTGGAAGGAACATAGAGTACAAGCAACAATCAATAATATCCGAGAGGAAATTGCAGAAAGACGAAACCTGACAGACCTGGAGCTACAAAAAAGACCACTTCAGAAAATATATTACAAAGGATTTCTATGACCGAATTTAGCTTTCCATCCATGTGGCAAACTTCCTCAGTGACAATGATAATGGATTCCTCACCATGCAATTTACAAAAGAATAGACAAGGAATACAGTTTGGTCCTGTGCTTCAAATAAAAGCTCAAGCCCTGATGGATTTAATTTCTACTTCATTAAGCGTCACTGGGAAACGAGGAAGATTTCATATCCTTCATCCAATAATTCCATGAAAACGGCCAGCTAATAAAAGGAATTAATTACATGCATATTGTGCTAATACAAAGATTCCTAGTCTGGAGAGAATTGAGCACTATCGACCAATCTCACTTGTAAGATATGTCTATAAAATTTTGGCAAAAATATTGGCCAACTGTTTGAGTTTGGTAATGGCTAAAAGAACACCCTATCATATGACATTCAGTTAGGCAGATCATGGATGGCGTCGTAATAGCCAATGAAGTCCTCGAAGAGATAAAACACTCAAAGAGAATGGAGGAGACACCAATAAGGACCCAATAAGGTGGAGTTGCAAAGAGTTGCATAATTCCAATCCTAACATTCACATTTTACCTCCCACTAGACTAATGTACATTACATTCTTTGAGAAACTCCGAGTTACATTTGTGGGGAGTAAGATGAGAAGATAATTACATCAATAATACTAGAGAGACATGACATGCAGACGACATTATAAATATGAATCCAACTATTATAAACACACTTCCCAAAATATAAGTAACAACAATTATTACACAACCAAAATCCTATTGGGTTCTAATACATGATCAACCACTGTGCATTCAAATTACTTCATAATTAAATGAAAGCGTGTAAAGTTAGAGTACTACAAAGAATCATCACATCCAAACCATGCCACGATTTTTAGGGCCTTTTCAAGGCTTAGCCTCTAGTTGTTTTTGAGCAATAACTTATACTTCTAAAACATCATTGAGGACCAAAGTCGTGCACCTTTCACTACTACAAGTTTTGACCTCAAAATCTATGTACTTTGTTTAAAACAAAAGTTAAGATTTGAAGACACAAATTTCGAGAAACATGCATGCAACATGAATATATTCACCATTTTTTTTCTTCTACATGAAAACTATGTAATATATCTCGCATGTAAGGCAAGAACCAACATGATGGCTCTGATACCATTTGTAGAAATTCTATGCTACACTATGTGTCATGAAAAGTAAATGTGCAACATAAGCTTAAATGAAGTGTGTGCATAAAAAAAATCTATGAGCTTCTTTCCTAAGGCCATGCTGATTTACATAATTTCAAAGAAAGAGTAAAGAGAAATTACACCTCTATTTGAAGCTTTCAGTCCTTCAAGGTAGTTTCCTTTATAGATGCTCAAGTGATCACCTTTTATGGAAGTGCATACCACCAAAACTCTTGGAAGCCTATACAACACCTTGTATAATACTATAGGTGTGTTTGTGAACTGATACTTCCTCACTTGTGGTCTAAGAAGATGATAAGTAAGATCACAAATCTTTCACCCAAATTCTCAAGAGTGCTCTCGGATAGTGAGAGGTTTCTAGAGAGGGAACTTCTTTCTTCTTCTATCAAGACACACGAATGAATAAATCTTAAAATATATGATAGTATCAAGGTAATTATAGAGTTATCCATGAACTTAAGATGCAAATACATGTCCATGTTAGTAGATTAACTTTTAATCCTAGCCATACATGTATACATGGTTTTGAAGGACCCACAATTTTGTAGAACTCTTCAATTCAACCTTTATATACTATCCTTTGTATATGAACACCTCATTGCATGTAATTTCATTGGATATGCATCCTCTGCATATGATCTAATTTAAAGCAAATGACCACTAACTTTATATATCTCATATATAAAGTTGCAGTAAACGTCCACTAACTCATTAGTGGATTTCAACTTTGATCCAACTAAGATGAGGTTTTGATGTAATATACATCCCACAATCTCTTGGTAATTAGGTTTGTGACCCCATTATTACATTCAAGTCCTTGATGTTTTAAAAACTTTAATTTGACCCCTAAACTCTTTCTTAACTATATTTGACACCTAAAGAATTTGATGTTAATACGTGTGATCCTATAGGTTCTCAATAGCTTGGCAATAAACCATGAATTAGCATAATCATATTATGGTTAATGGATTAAAACTCTTTTAATTCATTAATCCCTAATTCATACCCATATAAGTGACATCTAGCGACATATCATGGTCACCCAAGTATTGACAATATGTATGTTAGGAGACTATCCCATTCAAGAACTAGTTCCTATGTAGTTATTATCCCTTCACCTTGATAATATTCCAATCTAGCATATACACGTTATTTGTCATCCTCTTTTGATTTGTGATTTAGATTTCTTGTATCGAAGATCATGATATTTGAGTGCTGATTAGAAACTCTTTTCTAAACAAACTTGTGCTTTGATCAAAGGTTTTACCATGATCTTTTATAAGTGTCCATAGGGATATCGCCTTCTAACTATTTAGGAGTTGTGAATCCTTTATTGATCACTGACAATCCTTCTGTACTCCATATCACCCCCAAAACTATTAATTGTCACCCATTTACGGTGTAACTCCGAATAGAATCAAAAAGTGACATCCATACTCAAGATTTCATGGTGATCACCTTCACAGTTGTCCCTGCAGCCTTCCTCAAAGTCAAATTCTCAAGCATGTAGTAACACATAAAATTCCCAAAAATCTGCAGAACATCTTCAGAGAAAAATTGCAAGTCGTCATTCAAAACCTGCCATTGAACTCACTATATAAAAAAAATATTAATACTAGCTTCTAGAGAAATCATCTTCAAGTGAATTCCTTTTAGCAATAAAAAAAGCAACCGTGGCAAACTGAAATGTAGACTATAAGTTCTTTAGTTCTAAAATGACAATCTTCTTATCAACTCTTCTCTAATGTAGAAAATTTACTCCATGCTTTGAACTTAGTCATGGTATCATAGCATTTTTCATGGCCTAACAGCCTTGGTTGATCCTGCTTCATCTCCTCTCACGTTCATCATATTTAACACCTCTTTCACTCCCTGAATCTTAAGCATAACTATTTCTCCTTAGTCCCTTGTACTAACCTTCTTCACTCACTAACAACGTTTCCTCTTGCTTTACACACTCAACTTTCCCTCATACCCCTCATTGTCCCTCTCCAAGGTACCAATCACACCTCATGCCCCTCCTATCTCCCTAACTTACACAGAATTTGCAACTTGTGACTATAAAATTAATAGTAGCAAATTACCTATATTGGCATAATCAAGTTCGTGTCCTTCTTCAGAATCATCACCTTTTTGAATATATTGATGGTTCCATCGATCCACCTCTAGAAAAAGATCCCAAGGATGCAACAAAGATAAATCCTGAATATGACAAATGGAAAGCAATAGACAGCACATTATACTCACTACTGATATCCTCATTGGCAGATGGCGCTCATGGTGCTATCATTTGTAAAAAAAATAGCACGCGACGTCTGGGAAGCCTTGGAAAGAAGAACCGTGTTGGCCCTTCTCATGAATTGAGTGTAAGGGATGAATTACAACAAATACAAAGAGGAGCTCTCCCTGTCAAAGATTATGCATGCCATTTTCTTTCCATTGTGGATCATCTTACTGATCTCGGTCGGCCAGTAGCACAACTTGACCAAAGCCATTGGTTTCTCAAGGGGCTTTGTCCAAATTTCTCAGCCTTTGCCGCTTCACAGTTGTCAAAGGATCATCTCCCAACTGTTATGGATATCATCACGTGCGCTAAAAACTTTCAAGCACTCTATCACCAAACTATTCCCAACAGATCAACTCCTGATATAGCATTTGTTTCCTCGTCTAGTCAACGCCTCCCATACGGTGCTCGAACAGCTACACCACATTACCCTTCTAAACTATCAAGAGCAAACTCAAACCCCAACATACACTCCACCATTAGCCCCATTTTTCGGAGGTCTACAGCCATTATGTGGCATGGGGGTTACATCCCGTACAAAAGTGTTGAGTATACCGCTTCATTTTTTCTCCAGGAAATCAACCCTCCTCTCAATTTTCGGGCATCCAATCTAATCCACCATAGTTATTTGCTCAAAACCATAATTGGAGAAATAGCTCAAATCTGCAAATTCGCGGTCAGGGTTGCAAAAATCGAAAGTCTATGTGCCAATATGTGGGCAATACGGGCATTATGCTGACATGTATCAATCCAGATACTCTTCACTTACCTTTCTCTGCGCCGTAGCTCAGGCGCACATGGACATCATCGCGCCTATTTCACATACTTTTGCATATCTCTTGTATGGACATGGACAAGTAGTGTTTCCTCTGCAGCAACAATCGCCTGGGCTGGCCCACTGGTTTTCTTCAGAATAGATTTCTGCACCCCACTCTACTATTGGTTCTCCTATGGTGGCCCATTACTCTAATCAAATCCCTTCTCAAGAACCTTCAGTAATTGGGCCCTTCCATGGATAGCTTGGCCCATTTAATCCAGGTCTACTCATAGCTCCACCTTTCGGCCCAATTCGGCCACCAATCCTTCAAGCTTCGTCCGAAACTAATGGGCTGCATCCCGTACCAGCATACACTGCGGCTTCTCCGGCCTATAATTTCTCCACTTCTCACTTGTTTGTTACTTCAAATACTGTAGGGCCTCCATTTGTAGGCATTTTTCCAGGATTACCAACTAGCTTACTTGTTCTGCCGCCCTCTACACCTTCTAGTGTCTCTGGATCCACTATTTCATAATGGTACATGCGCGTAGGGGCTTTTGCTCATCTGATTCCGTCACCCACCAACCTTGACAAAGCAACTCCCTATACAGGTAACGCCTGTGTTATAGTTGGTAATGGTATTCCTTATCTATTACTTATATTGAAACTGCTTCTACTGTGCTACCCTTGATCGACGTTCTTGTTCCTTCATTTACTAAAAGTCTTTTGATCAATTATCAAACTCATAAGTGATTTATTCCTTACATTACATTTGTTGATAATTTCTTTGTTATTAAGAGTTGTTACACGGGATAGGGGTTGCAACCGGTAAACATGATGGTGACCTGTATGTACTAGAACGCAATATCCCTACTTTTGTTGCATCACTTTCATCTTGCCAATTGCATAGTTCTTTTGATTTATGGCATGCTAGGCTTGAACATGTATCATCTAACATTATGACACTATTAAATCAACAAGGACATTTTGCTCACTACTTCTCCCCCTTCCCCCTTTATTTGAGTGTCTGAGATGGCTAAAAGTCATCGCCTTCCCTTTGAATCGAATGATAACGTGCTACCAAAATGCTTGTTTTGATTCATTGTGATCTTTGGGGCTCGTCCCCAATTATTTTCTCTCCATGGATATGGATATTACATGATCTTTGTTGACGATTATTCACGTTTTACTTGGTTTAATCATCTTAAACATAAATCTGATTTTTATGATACATTTGTTCATTTTCATGCATACGTTGAAAAATAACACTCTGCATCCATTCAAAATTTCAAAGTGATGGTGGTAGCGAATAACACTCTGCATTAGGCTGAATGAAAGCACCGCCACATTACTGAAATGGGTCCCACACTTCTCTTTCACTCGCATGTTTCTCTCTCTTATTGGGTTGATGTGTTCGGTACTGCCACTTATATCATTAATGGGTTACCATCACCTCTTCTGCAAGGTATCTCTCCCTTTGAATTGCTTTATCACTCTCCTCCACGCTATGATCATTTCCATCCTTTTGGATATCGTGTTTTCCCGTGTTTACTCGTCTATGCCCCTAACAAATTTGTTCCTCGAAGTCTTCCCTGTGTCTTACTTGGCTATAAATTATCACATAAAAGATTTTGTTGTCTTGATATCTCCTCTTCTCGTCTCTACATCACGACATACTCTTTTCGACAAAACTTGTTTTTTTTTCCATTCCTCTTCTCCTCTTTCCTCACTCTCTTATCTTGACATCTCCGTATTTCTTGAACCTCATGAATCACCAAACATTCCTCCTTTGTATCTCCTTGCTCCCTTTGCTCAATACCACTTGACCCTTCAACATATACTTCGACCTCAGAACAAGACAATCACACTTCTCCCGTATCATCCTCCCTCAATGTTATTTCAGATTCTACTTCTCAACCCACTCAAAATTTTCCCATCCCAGAATAACCCTTTGAATCCTTAACAACCACTCACTCTCATCCAATGATTACCCGTGCCAAAGTTGGAATATTTTGTCCAAAGATAATTATAGATCATTGCACCACTACCACCTTTGGACTACTCACCGCTCTTTTGGCCTCCGTTAAGCCTCGTGGCTTTCGTTCTGCACCCCAAGCTCAGTTTGTGAGGGGATATCAATGGTACTATTGATACTACTACAACCAATGAAAATTACAGTAGCACAATCTTTGACCAAAAAGAATGCACAACTGAAGACATTCCAGCCACTCAACAACAACAATCCCTTGGCACATCTCACTAACAAATGCAAGCGCATTCATCACCAAATACATGCATCAGACACACCTTCACAGTTGTTCTTGCAACCTTCCTCAAAGTCAAAATCTCAAGCATGTAGCAACACATAAAATCCCCGAAAATCTGTAGAGCATCTTCAGAGAAAGATTGCAAGATGTCACTCAAAACCTGCCATTGAACTCATTGTATAAATTTTTTTTATTAGTTCTAGCTTCTAGAGAAATCATCTTCCAGAGAATTCCTTGTAGCAATATAAAAAGCAACCGTGGCAAACTGAAATGTAGACTGCAAGTTCTTTAGTTCTAAAATGACAATCTTCTTATCAACTCTTCTCTACTGTAGAAAATTTACTCCAAGCTTTGCAATTAGTCACATAGGAACCATGCTGAAACAAGAGCTTCAAACTTTAGTGAATTTTAAGTTCTTTCTTGATAATCTTTTATCTTCGAATACTTACTGGTTAGTGGGCTCATTACCAGCGGCGAAAGCAGGCTAGATATAGATTGAATACCAGCCACAAAACCTTGTGCTTTACCCTTTGTTCAAGAAAAGATAATGTAAAGTATTGGAAGTTTTATTGTCCTTTGCACATATTTAAGATGTTATTTTACTGCTCATTGACTAACATGATCTTGTAAGTCTACGAATAAGCAACAAATTTTCAAACGAACTGAAAATGAGATTACAAAAGCTAGAATGACTTGGGGTCTTTTAACAGGAACAACTTAGTATACTTATAGAAGGTTTCACGAAGGAAGCACTTAGATAAGGAACCTGTGTCAGCATAACAACAGTCAATAATCATGCATTAATGAAATAATATATCTCTTGAGACCTGCAAGAATATACCCGTGACGTTCAGGACAACCCATAGGCACACCCTGCATTGAAGAGCATAATGGTAAACCATTTTTTAAGCAAGAATAAGTTGTTGTGTAGCAGTTCAAGCAGAACTGCAGAAGAAACCCAAGTTTATGTTTATTGTAGCAACTTATGTAGGCTAATGATGCGACCAAGGCAGTGCAAAGAGAGAAATGATATAGCGCAACAATTCTTAACACAAGAAACACAAGAAATGATGGGACCTACATAAATGGATGATTGTGATGAGTTTGGATTAGTGGGCCCAACATAAATAGATGGATGAGATCAAATTTCTTGTGTTTCTTGGACCAAATTGTTTTGCGCTATATCAGTTCTGGTGCAAAGAATAAGCTTCTCCCCAACTGAAGGATTGACAAGAGGAAGCAACAACATCAGAAACATGGGGGGCCAAGCGAAAGAGTATGAGATTAGATTATCTGATAGCAACATTTATACTAGACCTCTTTGAGAATGAAAAAAAAGAAGAGGAAGAATAGCGAGATGACAAAATAAATTGTAAATGGAAAACTGTTTATTGAATACACACCCTCAGGTTTAAATAGGTACAAAGTTTTGTTAATTTTATTTTACTCCCCAATCTTTAATTCCATACCAACACTCCCCTTCAAGATGGGCGAAAGATATCAACTAAGCTAATCTTTTTACAAAGTCTCTCAAGATCTATGAAATTAAGACCTTTAGTCAACATATCAGCAACTTGTTCTTTGGTGACTATGTAACTCAGTTCCAACAACCCGTTATTTATTTTTCTTTGACAAAGAACCTATCAATCTCTACATGCTTGATTCTATCACGTTGTACTGGCTTGTTGGTAATGCTGGTAGCTGTCTTGCTATCACACCACAACTTTAATCGCGGATCTGGGTCCATCTTGAGCTTCACAAGTATTGATCTCAACCAAATTATCTTAGCAACACTCAAGGCCATGACTTTGTATTCTGCCTCAACTGTAGAACGAGCCACTACTGTGTGTTTCTTACTCTGCCAAGAGACTAGATTGCCTCCTATAAACATGCAATAACCGGACGTGGACCTTCTATCATCACCACAACTAGCCCAGAGTCGTAGCATCCCTAATATTCAGATGTTCATACTTTCTAAAGATCAACCATTTTCCCAGTGCACTCTTCAAGTATCTTTATATCTGGTGCACATCATCCAGGTGACCCTTTCTAGGATCATGCATATACCTACTAACCATACTCACGGCAAATATTATATTTGGTCGAGTGTGATTCAGGTATATAAGTTGGCCTACAAACTATGATATTGCTCCCTATCAAATGGCTCGCCTACTTCTGCACTCAACTTCAATCTCTTGTCAATCGTCATTTCTGCGGGTTTGCAGCCAAATATACCTGTCTCATGGAGTAAATCTAGAACATACTTCAGCTGGGACAAAACAATTCCCTTTGGCCTATGAGCTACCTCAATCCCAAGAAAATACTTCAACTAGTCCAAATCTTTCACCTCAAACTCTTTGCCCAGTCTCACCTTCAGTTTTTGCAATCTTGCTCTAGGGTTGGGCAACAGAAGTTCCGCTTCCGCACCGTGCCCTTTCCGCAACCGCATCCGCAATTTTTCGGAAAACTATTTTTGCTTCTATATTTCGCTCCGCAAATTTTATGCTGAATGCGGAATCCGCAGATTTTTTTAAAGGATTTTTAGCAACAATATTGAATATTGCAACATGGGAAAAAATTCTGCAACATACAGAAATGAGAAAATACAAATATCTGACATTATGTAACACAAACAAAAAGAACCTAACAAATAACCATAGAAATACGCAGTAAGTTCAATAAAAATAACCAGAAATACACACCAAATTCGACCAAAATAACAAAAAATACGCAACAAGTTCAACAAAAATACGCAACAAGTTCAACAGAGTAGGAGAGTCTCAATATGTCAACTATCAAAGTCGAGTAATAGTTGAGCTAGAAGAGCGAAGATGACTACTGAAACTTTGTGGATTTAGGAGAAACTCCGCATACAAGTAATATCATCCTAATCTGGAAAATTTGACAGTATACTGAAAATTAAAACCCATAATACATCACAAATGTTCTGGAAATTACTGTCCAATTTCGATCTATATTTTTTTACTTCAAATAATCCTTACTCCATGAAAGTCCCGACGTTCTCTCAAACAGGCACTATTCAATTATCCTTTACTATAAAACTTTCACTAAAGATAGCTTAATCGAAATGAAAGTCTTTCTTTTGTTCATCAATCTGACTAGTCTTTAGCAGGAATATATGTACTATTGATTCAGTGTCACGAGAAAAGGGAAATACTTCTGCTATGAAGAAGCCGGCGAATTCTCCACGAGAATCCTAATGTTTACATAGTGTTTATATATTGGTAAGAATGTGGGCTGATGAAGTGGTTTAGTTTTTTGTTTTAATATTTTAAAATTAAACATGGTTTAGTATTATTTTTTTAATATTTTTATTGTGGAGCGGAATGCGGAAACCACAATTTTTTGAGGCCGGCTCCGCATTTCGCTCCGCTTCCGCGTGGAACCGGTTTGCGGAAGTCCACGGAGTCCGCATCTGCTGCCCACCCCTATCTTGCTCTCATCACCAACAGTAATGATCATATCATCCACATATACTGCTAGCATCGTGGTATGACTCCTATCCTACCTGAAGAATACAGTATGGTCGGCAATGATTTGTTAATAACCCATGTCAATAATGGCCTTCCTGAACCTATCAAACCTAGCTCGAGAAGATTGTTGCAAACCATATAATAATTTTCAAGTTTACAAACCTAACCCTCATTCTGACTGGTGCCAAATCCGGGAGGAATCTCCATGTACACCTCTTCTACCAGATCACCATGAAAAAAAATTCATTTTTCATATCGAGCTGATGCAAGTTCCACTGTTTAATCACTGCTTTAGAGACCAAAGTTCTGACTTTGCTCATTTTTTTCCATGGGTGCAAACGTCTCATCGTAATCAATCTCATACACCTGGTTGTATCATTTGGCTACCAATCGTACCTTATAGCGTTCTACTCTACTATCGGGGTTCTACTTCACAGTAAACACCCACTTTCATCCAATCGCTTTCTTACCAGACGACAGTGGCACAAGACGCCATATTTTATTCTTTGTAAGGGCCTCAAGCTCCTCTATCATTACCGCTTTCCATCTCGAGTCTGCCTTAACCACCTGCCAACACTTAGGAATAGAGATAATGTCCAAAGATGCAAGGAATGCTTCATGTTCAGGAAGTATATGGGAGTAAGAGATAGAGTTAGCAATATCATGGAAATGAGACATATTAGAGGAAAAACCATATCTGTTTGGTAGAACCCATGCGTTGCTGCGAGTGGTCCTCCTAACCGTAATATCAAGGATATGAAAATCAGTAAGAGGAGTAGGATATTGGTGAGAGAAGCAGTATCACCTGAAGATGAAGGTGCTCCTGGAGTTGAAACAGGCAAAGACCTTGGGCATGGAACTGTTGCAAGTAACTCTGGAACCGCTCCAATCTCCACTCTCCCCCTGGCGTGGAAGCTCTCTCTCTACGGCAACCAACTCACTCATCGGTAAAGGACAAGAAACGTCTCCCACTCGTACTATCACATGTCCCACTATCACTACTGCTCTCATCTATGCTGTTACGACTATTCTCCCCCTCTCGCCATACACTATCAAGAGAGCCCTCAAGAGGTGAGGAGGACCCCTGTTGGAAGTACGACCCATGCTCCCAAAATGTAACATCTATTCTCACAAACAATCTCCGCTCAATAAGGCTCAAACACATATATCCATTTTGGGTTGCAGAGTATCCTACGAACACACTCTTGATAGCCCTCAGATCCAACTTTCCAATCCCTTCTCTATTATCCTATACAAAACATACACAACCAAAGGTTCTCAATTAAATAGTGTCCCCTATTGTACCATTCCAGATCTGAAATGGAGACTTCCAATTTAACACTCGAGATGGTATCCGGTTAATTGGAAATGTGGCTGTAAGAACTCCTTGTCCCCAAAAATATTTTGGGATGTTCATGGTGAACATCATACTTCTCTCCACCTCAAGAAGATGATGATTTTTCCTTTCAGCTATTTCGTTTTGCTCTAGTGTGTATCAACAGGTAGTTTGATGCTTAGTTCCCTGTTGTGACGAATATTCTTTGAATGTTTGGTTGGTGTATTCTGTCACATTATCAGATCTCAACCTCTTCACTACTGCACCATACCGCGTATGTAGTCCTTTGTGAAAATCCTAAAAACAGGCAATACATCACTCTTATTTTTCATTAAATATAGTCAAGCCACACGGGAGCAACAATAAGACACAAAGTAGAAGAATACATTGAATGTTACTCTGAGATAGGGCCCCCATACATCCGAATGTATCAAATCAAAAACAAGCAAACTCCTACTACAAGAGCTAACATAAGAACTTCTAGTATGCTTTATTAGTTTCTCTTTATTCACTGTAGCAAATAAGCATGGATAGAGTTGACCCGAAGTTAAGAAGGAGGAACGACCTAATTGCCTATGATGAAACATCAAGTCTTCCACAGTATTGTCTCATACAGGTCTCTCCATGATAGATGAAAGGGCTAAGTCTAATCCCTTCTGATCCATGTACCAAAAGCAACTACACCACGTCCCAGTCCCAAGTACCCTGCCTGTCCTCTTCTCCCGGAAGATCACAGGAGGAAATGAAGGAGCATGCAAAACTTTGTACAAATTCAAAGTGTTGGTACAATGCGTTGTACCCTTACCTACCACTGGCTTATCAGTGTCATCGGTTGTTTTGACACTCAACGGATTTGCTAGGGGAGTATAGGAACTGAACTCCCTAGCAGAACTCGTTACGTGTCCAGAGGCTCCAGAGTCTATGATCCAATTTGAAGAGCCAACAGTAGGAAAGGATGCCAGGGCTAGTGAGCTATACATACATGTGAAACCCAAGGCTAAAGCAACATTACCAGAGAAGTCAGATGAGGT
>JAOWBN010182678.1:0-16773 GCA_028565015.1 Pinguicula moranensis
GAGAGAGAGAGAGAGAGGGAGAGAGAGAGAGAGAGAGAGAGTTTCTGACATTACTTCTTGTCTCAAAAAAACTTGGGTTGCCTTCCAAGAAGTAGTTTTATAACGTTACTAGCTTGACATTCATAAATTCTAATCCTTCAGTTGGACAACCATAGGGTTGTGTGGATTCTCATCAACAAGATACGGCTTCACCCTTTTCCCATTCGCCTTATATAGTTCTATTTTAGGTTGGGAAATTTCCTGCCCCAGCCATGGGTACATGGGACACCTCAAATGGCCTGGAATATTTATATTTTAGTTTTCCTGGAAACAAGCAAAGTCGTGAGTTAAAAAATAACATTTCTTGATTGCAGTGAAAGGTACACCTGTCAATGTTTTTGTAATCCCACATTTTTGTTCATTATTTGTATATTTTTTCGCTCTCATATGCATCATTTCTCAGCTCATCTAGTTCACTAAGCTGTAGGGCCATTTTTTTTAAAATTAAAAGCATTAGTATTAAACGTTCATCCCTTTATTGGGTGGAAACCCTTACAAAAGCACATTTGGTTGTACTCCCCCGTAGGGTTATTTTTTTATTACATCCAAAATTAGAAACTAAATTCGTATATTTGGCAACCCCCTTTCTCAAGTTTGGGTTTCCCTTTTGCATATCTCGATAGGTGGTTATTGTTCAAACAAGTCAAGCTTGTTCCTTTTGCACTGATCTTGGCGAGCGGATCTGTTATTTGATTGCCTTCTCTGAATTTGTGGCATACATGCACTCGTAGGCCTCGTGCAACCTCCATCATTTTCTCGCAAAACTCCCATAAGTACCATGGACAACATCTGTTCTTCGTGATCCAATTTACTAAGCTATATGGCTCTTTTCCCCCAAGTGGCTTGCATACTAAAGTTTAGCATCTTCACAAGCCTAGTAGGCCTTATTTTCACACTCTACTCGTAGGTGGCATGCTTTTCCATAGATCAATCGATATGGGGTCAACCCAATAGGTATTTTGTACGCAGTTTTGTATGCACACAATGCATCATCCAAATGCTTTGCCTAGTCATTTTCTTGAAGAGTCGATGGTCTTTTCTAGAATTTTTTAATCTCTCGGTTAGATACTTCAGCCTGGCCATTTGTTTGGAAGTGATATGCTAATGCCACACGATGGCAGACTCAATATTTTGCAAAAAGTGCTTCATACTGTTTGTTGCAAAAATGAGATCCACTGTCACTTATAGGGCAACGAGGTGTTCCAAATCGTGTGAAAATGTTTGTTCGCAGAAATTTCAATACAACTGTTGCATTATTACTGGGTGAGGACACAACCTCCGCCCACTTGGAGACATAGTCAACTGCCACCAGGATATACTTCTGGCCGAAAGACGGTGGGAAAGGTCCCATGAAGTCTATGCCCTGTACATCAAAAAGTTTCCCTTCCAAGACATATTGTAGTGGCATCACATTTTTTTTAGAAATTTGGCCCGTTCATGGGTCACGTTGTATCACAAATGAGTGTGTGTCTTTGAATAGAGACAGCAAAAAGAACTCACACTGCAATACTTAAGCTTTTGTATGGCTTCCCCCAAAGTGACCACCGTATTCTAATGAGTAGCAGTGAGTTAAGATGGAATTCATCTCTTCCTCCGAAATACATCTTCGGATAACTTGATCCAAAAAAAATTTGTATAGAAATGGTTCATCACAATGGTAATCTTTCACTTTGGAGAAAAAACATTATTTTGCTAATGTGTCATCCCCGCTGATATGACATAATCTGCATACCATGGTGCTTGGGTTGCTTGCATCACTAACATTTCCCTAATAGGGTGATTTTTCAACATTGTTAACTGCTTCATTTACTGCATGTCTTTTTCCCTGTATGGAATACTCCTCGTATCAATGTTGATTGATTCAACACTTGAACAATTATCATAAGTGTTAGTGAAGTCCATTGCTTGGCACACTTTAAAATTCATTTCCTCACTCTGAACCTACAATATGAGTTCATCACTTTCTCACATCAACTAGTGCTTCTCTTGTGGCTAGGAATGGCCTTCCTAAGATAATGGGAATATCTCTGCCGTATTCCATATCCAAAACCACATAGTTCGTTGGGAAGATAAACTTGTCAACCTTGATTAGTACATCTTCAATAATACCACTAGGGTGTTTGATAGATCTATCTGCCAAATGTAGAGATTTTGTTGTGGGTTGGGCTTCTCCCAATCCTAGTTTTTGAAAAATGGATCAAGGCATTAGGTTAATACTAGCACCTAAATCACATAAAGCTCTAAAGCGAAGATGCCAATAGAATATGGAATAGTGAAACTCCATGGATCTTTTAATTTTTTGGGCAACTTCTTTTGTAACATGGCGCTGCATTCCTCTATAACAGCCACCATCTCATAATCTTCGAACTTGCGTTTGTATGAGAGAATATCTTTCATGAATTTTACATAGCATGGCATCTGCTCGAGTTCTTCTGCAAAAGGAATATTAATGTAAAGTTTCTTGAATACTTCAAGAAATTTTTGGAACTGCTTATCTGCTTTTTCTTGCTTCATCCTTTGAGGAATGGGATTTATGTCCTCTGATTAGTTTCTGGTTGAGTTTGTGCCTCTTCCTGCTTCTGTTCAACCTTCTTCCTTAGGGCAAGTGCCTGTTGTGGGTCTCTTTGCACCTCCTTTCCATTTCTTAATGTCATAGCTTTGCATTGCTCCTTCAGATTCACCTATGTGGTGCTAGGAAGCACACCCTGCTGTCTCTTGGACAACTGTTTAGATAGTTGCCAACTTGTGATTCTAAACTCCTTATGGCCACTGTTTGGTCCATTAGACTTGATATGGTTTCTTGCATAAAATCATTTGAGGCAGCAATTAGCTGTCCAAACAAATCTGCATTAGTTGTTGTGGCTGCGACCAACTGATTAAGCACTTCTTCATTTTGAGGTCGTAGGTATGTAAGTTTTGGCCATAGGGATTGAAATTGTGAAGAGCTTTGTCCTGTGGGATTGGTGGCATAGTGGTTGTTGCTCCAAGAGAAATTTAGATGGTCATTTCTTCTGTGATTGTAATTATTTCTCTCAAAGTTGTTTGAGTACTTGTACTAGTTTCCAATGTAATTCAGTTGCTCCATAGGAACATTATCCATTGAAGTTTTGTCATGGCACAAGTCAAGGGGGTGTCCTACTTCACAAAATTCACATGATGGTTGATGTACCATTGTAACAACCTTTGTCATTGTGCCTTGAGACATCCACTTCTCCATTGACACTTTCATATCATGCATAGTTGCTGCCAATGCATCCACTTTGTCAACCTCATACTACCCAGCTATTTTCCTATGACATTTTTTTTCATTAGGCCACCTATAAAAATTTTGATCCATCACTTCTAGCAAGGTATATGCCTCATTATAAGATTTTTTTTCATGAAAGTACCATTGGCCGCATTATCAATTTCCCTCCAAGTGGTGTTTTCCAATCCATTGTAAAATGCTTGAACTTGCCTCCAATGAGGTAGTCCATGATTAGGGCAGCTTCTCAATAAGTCCTTAAATCTTTCCCAAGCTTCATATTGAGTTTCTGAATCTTTCTGCATGATTGAAGTAATTTCACTCAAAATCCTCGTAGTCGATGGAAACAATTGTGTTAGAAATGTTTTTCGCAATTCATCCCATGTGCGAATTGATTCAGATGGTAGTGACTGAAGCCATCTCCTTGCTTTGTCTCTTAAGGAAAATGGGAAAAGTCGAAGCTGGATAGCTCCTGGGTCACTCTAGAGTACTTCAAGGTGTCAGATATTTCAACGCATGCTTTCACGTGTATGTTTGGATCATCTGTAGCAGATCATCCATATGTCGAGTATTGTTGCAGTAGCTGAATGGTTGTTGGCTTTTACTTAAAGTTATTAGCTTGGATGACATGTATTCTAATAGATGGTACTTCTTTTTCAGCTTGTGGTATAGCGAATTCTTCCATGGGCTTTAATCCTCGTCTGGTATCTCAGTTAACATTGACTTGTCACCTTAGTTTCCCATGTTTCTCTGATGTCTTTGTGCCTTTGTTTGATCACTTCTTTATGCTGTAATAGTTCTGTCAGTCTCTTGATCTCCCGAATCTGCAATTTCACCATTAGATCGGTTCATCTACACTCTATAATTTTTTTTTTTTTTTGATAAACCATCTACACTCTATACTTGAACGAGTAGATGGTAAGGTAACAAAAAAAACGTCCAATCTAGCTACAAACTCACTTAATGTTGATATTATCTAAACTAACAATCCCCGGCAACAACACGAAAAACTTGTGTTAATTTAGTAACTATGCATCAACAGAGATCGCGAGTGAGACAATTGAGTATCAAACCTCGAGGATTAAAGTAGATAAGCACCAACTATAGCTTGTTTGCATGCAATTTGGACAAGCAACAATTCAAGTGGACTCCACACTAATTTCCAACGCATTAAAGCAATTTAAATTAAATAGATCTTTTTGGTACTTTTCAATCGTTTAACTAACACAACTTAAAGAGTAACTTCTTTGTTATTGATCTAGGGCAATGACTTCACCTCTACATGCCTACACAGGAGAATGGTTAATCAGTTTGTTTGTTAGATTTGTCAACCTAGTTGTCAACTGGATTTGCCCCTAGTGTAACTTCATTAAGGGATTAGCCATCTCGTGTGGTGCTGCGGGTACTCATCTCTTGAATCTCGCACCTACATACTGAGATGAACTATCCCACGAAGTCCTATCACGACATCTCAAATCTCACACAACCTATCAAAAGGCATTTGCCTCATGAAATCCACTCACACAGGCACGATCCTCATTGCTCATCTCTCGAATCTCATATTCATAAGGCTCGATGTTGATTTTACCATAGTCCGGATAGTTCTCCTTGAATCTTGAACTAACTTGAGTACTGATAGTTGGTCACCAAACAACTACTAGTTTGAGATGAAAAGCAATAAAACCAAACAACCATAGTATTAACTCTATCAACTAAACATTAAACACACATCCATCATACAAAATACACGTAGGGCTACATCTTACCCTAGTGAAAGGGTTTAGCTCGTAATTGAAATACAAGTTTCCCTACTGGAAAATAAGGCAAAAGCCATAGTTAAGAACACTCCCTCGGGTCGATTATGTTCTTCCTTTGTTTGTACCCTTTTTGTTCACGGCCAAGCATTCTTTGGATGGATGCGATTTTCTTTTATATGTCTGTGCACTTCAGTAGCTTCTCAATGAAGCTATCACGGATATTTTCCACGACCAAGGGCACATTCGTCCACCAATTAATTACGGTACAAGTAGGGCAATCCATTTTCCCGTCAACATGCATTGAACAGTTTTCCAGATTGTAATGTATGGTGTTGTGGCCTTACTTCAATGAGTCTATAAAAGCACTTGTTTCTATTTTGGAGTGACAACTTTTGAGATAAAAGAGGTATAACAAGTACATGCAAACCGAACTATCAAATATGCAAATATTGTTACTTTGATTGTTCATCTAACAAGATTAGTTTTTTGTATGGCTATGACATTGGAGTGACATCTAGTACTACTATCTCCATACAAGTACTCGGGTCTTTAATGAATTTGGGAAAGGAGTGTAGAACCTTATACTAATTTGCTTTGTTTCCTACTACTGATTTCATTTAAACCATTAATGATTTCGCGTGACGCAAAACTTGTGAAGGGTTAGCATTGTTTTAAACATTTTTCAATATGGACTTACAAGTTACCATAGTTCTTTGGAGTATCTTGATTTTGGCATACGGATTTCTAACAACCTTATACTCCCCGCGCAGTCAACACAATGAGTGGGATTTGATGGAAATGATCTATCATTCTAGCCTAATCCATTTTTATTTTGTTTATAAAGCAAACAACTTTATATAATTAAATTGTTTACAGTATCTTAATAAAGAGCCTCGAGTTTACATACAGTTGAGCTATGCCGCTGGAAGCCTTTTCGTGAACGCATTTGCTGGTTGGCGGTATATTTATGGGTGAGCTCTCTTGTACCTTTCATAATGGGACTTGGAATGTGGTGGCTTCTCGCATCACCTAGATGGATCCTAGTGCGAACACCTTTGCCTAACAAGGACTCAAGAAGACTACTACACTTGTTCAATAACCTGAGGCAAACAATGATCCATTAGCCTTGCCAAATGGGCCGGTCATGAGTCTTTGAGCTTGGAGCGAGGAGGGGCTAGTTGGGCTCATTAAGGAGCATTAGGACATTGAGGAACTCAAAGGGACGGACCCTTCAAACCAAAAGTACATCATGATCTTGTTCACACAATTGGAGTGTGTGAAAGTGAAGAGATGCACAGTCCTGCTCATAAAGAGATGCACAAACAAAGGAAGAGACACGGTCTAGCTTAAGAGGAACGAATCTAGCTAGAGACATATACCTATTCAGCGCACCTCTTCAATGGCACCTGTTAAGATATACTTTCAAAAAGGTCGAAATCGGGAAAGTTTGCACTTTCAATGATATTTTCGGTTGTCGTCTCATTATAGCTGTGAGGCCAAACTCTCTTTGAAAGTTTATCTTTATATTTCCTTGTATCTTTCCTTGCTGATTTAAATTAAAAAAGGTCGAGGACCAATGCAAAGAACAAGGCCGGATTTATTCAAAGGCCAAAAGAAAAAGCTCCTCTTGACCAAAAAAGAGAGAAGAAAGATTCAGCAAACAACAAGAGATCTTTTTATAGATCGGGAATTCTTCTTCATTTCATTCTTACTTTCCATTGTTTGAGTTACAATTTTTTTTTGTTATGCCAAAATCAACTATAAATAAGCAAAGTTTATGTACAAACCTGCCAGAAGATAGAAAATACAATAGAAATCATAATCATTTCCATGGTTTTCAGGCATCTAGTACAGCTTGGGTAATCTAAAAACATCACCTTCATAGCTACAATATACCAGGAATGGAATCAAAACAACATTGATCCAAAACTTTTAGCTTCCCAAGTTGCCTCAGATTCATCTTTTCATAAACAATAGTCATAACTAAGTTTTGCTCAGCTCAGCCTGCACCTGATGACATACAAGAGTCATCACTGACAATATAGCAATCCTATAGATTGGTACATAGCTCAACCTACTCGTTTGGTGTTAGTTAGTGACCAAAAGTACCAATCAGTTGATGCGCTTGTTAGTTTCATGTATACTGAATGATGTACATCATTTTGTTCCTTGTGTTTTGTATGTATATTATGGATCATTTGGGTTGATGAATCAAATTGTAAAACTCCATAATTTAATCAAGACTCTAACTTAGTCCCTAGTCTCAAGCCATTAGCAAAGGAATAACTAGATGACTATATCAACTAGCATATGGATTAATGCATGATCATGTTTCACAAATCATTGATAAGAGGTATCTATTTAATCAGAAATATGAGTGTACGTGGTACATGAATATTGAATTTTACCAATTACCAAAAAAATGAATATTGAACTTTACCTATATTTACTTACTGAATGGATTGTGTTTGTGTCATCAGCAAAGCTATATAGTATTAATTCAGTTATATGAGATATTCATAATTTTGGGTGATTAATATGTATTACTTGAGGTCATTAAACGCCTCCGTTAACCAAGGGGTTATAAAGGTAAATTTTTTGAATATGCACGATTCATGCTGGAAGTTATGGAATATCAATATGATATTTTTGTCCATCTCATCTTGGATTAAATTATTAATATCCCTGGACCCCTTGATGCAGTAATAATTGTTACGCATGCATTTGTGAGTATGGGAGAGTCACATATTAACAATTATGTACTGAAGATCAAGAAAGTAATTAATGTTCAAGGATGACACACTCCCACGTTTGACATTAATTATTGGATATTAAGCGATGAAAGAATTAATATTAAAGAAGATTAAAGGATCACGATTTATCTATATTAAATCGACCATAATGCATTGCTAGATGTCGTTTATGATTTATAAATTAATGAGATTAATTTATTGCCGATTTAGATATGGATCCTAGTAGATCGTTCCATTCGACGAACTGAAGCTTAAGGAATTATTTATGTAGAACATAATTAATTTTGCAAACGGATAGACATTGGGTCGAGACAAATTAATTAAGTTTAATTAATTCAATAATCTGAATACAAGAAGAAATTGAGCCTCGATTGGACTAACTCGATTAAATCGAGCCCAGCATATTGAAGATGGAGATTAGGCTCGATTAACATAAAACAAATGGAATTTGGGCCATTAGGCCCAATTTTCCAATACATAATAACCATGAAAATGGATTTCAAGAAGATGTAAGAAATCCCAGCTTCATCAGCTTCTCACGGCCGACTAAGATTTTAGTCTGTTCGGTCCGCTCGAAGTTCCGCCTCTGTATCGCCGGAGAATAGTGGTTACAGCCTTGAGCTTTGTTCATGGGGAGTGAACACGGTAGAGGTCACCGTATTTTGGGACTTTCATGATCGATCGTTTGAGTATGGAAGTATCTGCCCTGTAGAACTCCATCAGACCTCTGTCATTACTCCCTTCACACTATTCCCCTTCACCCTGCGCACGTAGAAAAAAACAGTGATAATTTTGGATCTTGCGCATGTGTTTACATAGCAGGATGCACTCCATTGTTTGCCCTGATCATTAAGAAAGGAGCAAAATGCTTGCCATGCCCTTTACGATCAGGTTCTCTAGGCTTTCTTTGCATTCCAGATCCTCTCTCTAACCTGCATCATAGGTCAGTAACAAATCTCATACTTTGATTTCATTTGACTTATAGTTTATACCATGATGTTTCATGGTGTTTTGCTGAAATCCTGCAATCTGTACACAGAATATGTATCTAGAAACAACACATATTATCAATATTTCCTGATTTAAAACTGCATACAACACATTGGATTTTGCAACAAGTTTGTCAAAGAGTAGAGGAACTTTTCTTTTCTTTTAGCTTTGATCCAAAACAAAACTATCCTTTGTATGTTTTGTATAATATAGAGAATATGGATGTATGCTGCTTGGAAATGGACCTTATTTTTGATTTTCCAAATATACCAAACCAGCACTAGCCATAAAGATTTTCAAGCTTCCCTATTTACCATGTTTGGTTTGCTAGCTTCAAATGCTTGCAGAGTGAGGACTTGTATATCCTGCAGATAAGTGACCATTAACCAGGCTCTGGTGCCTTCCATATCTGCACAGAAATATAATAGTTAGTGAATACATGAGTTATTGATTCAATATCATTCTTACATAGTGTGCAAATCAAATCATAATTTTTTGAGATAATGTGTCTCTCTTGTAGCACTTATTTCAATGGAACTGCATTTTGTAACAGTTTCCATCCAAATATCATGATGTTTTTGGAGGTGATACCATTCCATCTACACTTTAGTTTGAAGCTCTATTCCGATGTGAAAGGATTTTTGACACCTAGATTGATCTTAGCATAGGCTGTCTTGACAATATACCTCCCCTCCATATCCCCTTCAAATATGTAAGTGTCTTTACTAAATTCATTTGGGGGCTGATATTTGTAGATTTCCAAAATAATGTGATGGGAGTGCTGATAGGACAGAGTTCAGCAAGATTAGTCTTCCTCCCATAGATATATGTTTTTGCTCCCAACCCTTGGGAGCCCTGCTGAATTTATCTATGATTGGCTTCCAAGTATCCTTCTTGTTGGGATTTGCTCCAAGGGTAGACATAAATATAAGGTTGACAGGGTGTTGATTTGGTATCCCAAATACGCTGCCATGTCTTCGATCACCTCCTGATGCATGTTGATTCCCACCATGTTGCTTTTGAGAAATTGATGCGTAGGCCCAAAGTTAGCTCAAAATTCTACAAGATTTTGTTGAAACTCTTATAGTTCCCCATTCTGCCTGCCCAAAGAGCAGTGTGTCACCTACAAACTACGAATGTGTTAGCTGCACTTGTTGTCTTCATATTTTTAGCCCATCAAAAAGTTGTAACTCAGTAGCTTTTCAGATAGACCTTTTGCAACAATTAGGTATAAAAAAAGGGGCTAGCGGATCTCCCTGCCTCAATCTTCTTTTAGGGTATAATTCATGGGTAGGGCTGGCATTTATGAGGACTGAGGTGGACGCTGATTCCAGTAGCTTCTTAATCCACCATAACCAGCATGAGGGGAAGCCCATGTTCCTCATAACATTCTGCAAATAAGTCCAATTTATTGTGTCATAAATTTTTTTCAAAAATAAACTATGAAGATAAAGCATATTTCTTTATTTTCTTCATTTCATCTATAGCCTCATTTGATACCAATACAACGTCCAGTAGTTTCTTGCCTCTAATAAATGCCATTTGAGTAGAAAGATTATCTCTGACATGACATAGGTAAGCCTGTTTGCCAAGACCTTAGCAATAATCTTAGGAATGGCTCCGACTAGTGTAATAGGTCTATACTTCTGGACGTGCATTGGCAAGTCACTCTTTGCCAGTAAAACAATGTCTGCTCCATTGCTTCCCTATGCTAGTTTACCATTTCTATAAAACTACTTCAACAACTGACATATATCAGCCTTCATTAATGCAGGAAAATGTGTAATGAACTTAAAATTGAAACCATCCGACGGGGACTTTTGTTACTGCCACATTCTGATAATGCCTTCATTATCTCCTTTTCATGCAAATGGTGTGACCAGCCACCTCTGAGTCAACAAACTGAGCTTCTGGAAACTCACATTAGTTATTTGGGTATGTGACCAATTTTCTTCACCAAACCTTTCCTCAAAGTACTTCTTGAAGTGAATTGACAAGTTCAGGTTCCCTAGCCATACATAACCATCCCACACTCCTTTTGTACCATTTTTCTTTTTTTCCTATTTATACTCGTGTGAAAATAAGTAGTGTTCAAGTCTCCCTACTGCATCCAGTTAATCCTTGCTTTTTGAAATGTTATACTATCCAACTGCCTAGTGGTTGTGTGCAGTTCTTCCTTGAGACGTAGATTGTTATATGACACATATTCATTATCTAGTTGTAAAATATTCTGTTCAATTGTTGATTCCAACTCTGCAATTGTTGGACAGATAAATATACCTTACTTTTATCTGCCAAATTTCTTGTTTCTGCCATGTTCAAGTTCTTTATTTCTATTTTGATAGCCTACAGTTTAGCTTTGATTCTATAGCTAGCATACCGTTGAGAACAAGTGTTCTGCCAAATGTTCTGAACCATCTCCACGTATGATTTATCCTCCAACCAACAATCCAGTGCCTTGAGTGGTTTATATCTCCATTTCTACACATTGTATCATAGATTGACCAAGCAATTATCAGAGTCATCACACATAAGTCAAGCTTGCACCCAATTTGAGTCATTTCCCAAACATAAATCATTTACCGGAAATTGGTCAATCCTACTCATGCCTTTAGAGATTTGATATACCAAGTAAACCTCCTCCTCACCATTTTCAGATCCACCAGTAAGTCCTGCACAAATTCATTGAAAGCTATGATCTCTTGAGTGTTTGGCCTATGAGTTGTGCCTCTTTTTTCCCATGTATTTAAAATAGCATTGAAATCCCCCATGAGACACCATTTTTGATCCTCCTTGCATGTGTGCATATCCTTTATTTCCTGGCACTGAATAAGTTTAGAGGTTAAATCACTTGGTCCATAAATGCTCAACATATTCGTGATCTATATCTCCTCAACCATGTACCGGATATTCCTAGAACCCTTTTTGCAGAGACAACCTTATTTCTACAGAATTTAAGACCATTCCATATACATAATAAGCCCCCGGATTGTCCTTGCAAACCCGGATACACTGAATCAAAGTCATTATCCATCCAAAGATACTTGCATAACTTCCTTTCTATCATGTCCATTTTTGTTTCTTTGAGACTGATAAAATCTAATATTTCTTTCAAGAGAAGCTCTTATACTCTCTTTCTCCTCCTCTCACATTGTATGGTATAATCTTTATATGACAAGAAGATCATCTCTTTTCTTGCCACTCCCTAGGGTAGTTGGCCTTTTGTCTTGCGGATTTAGCTATTTAACGGCATCAGCCTTTTCGTTGCTTCCTCTTGCTTTTTTCCAAATGATAAACCTAACTTCTGGCCAATTTCCATGATAGAGTCTCCTTTTGCTCTTAACAAATCTATAGATGGTTCTGGTTCCTCCTTCTGGCTTTGTTGGGGTATGGATGGTGATGGCTTTGTTAGCTGTCCTATCCATTCCTCTAGTGTTGCTTGGTCTTCTCCTTCTTCCTATAAAGAGGCATGAGAGTCTGAATTTGTGTTTTGGGTCCTCCACCCTGGCATCCCGTATGGAGTCCCAGATGGCTCAACTTCAGGCATGGCTTGAAATGATGTCTACTTCTTCTACCTCAGGATCCACGGCTGTTGTTGGCAGTTCAGGTACTCCTACTGCCTTTCATGGTGAGTCCACCCATCTTAATTGGCTTCTGGACTCTGGCGCCAATAACCATATGACTGGTCAGTTGTCCATTTTTTCCTCTCTATTTACCTTCATAAATGAGTCGGTTCATTTTGCTGATGGGTCGTTCATCCCCATAAAAAATACAAGCATTGTTTGGTTATCCCATATATTACCCTCTCATCCATTTATTATGCTCTTAAATTTGATTGTAATCTTCTATCTGTGCATCGCCTCGCTTCCAAATATAACACTATCGTTGTGTTTTTGCCTCATTCTTATTTTTTACAGGACCTGCGTACGAAGAAGATTTTTGGCTGGGGGTATGAGCGTGGGGGACTCTACTACTTCAGCAACCTCCCATCTACTGAGTTATCCTCTTCATTGCAAGCCCGTGTTGCTTCATTTCCTTCTATTCTGGCATATTCTAGTCAATATAATTTTTCTCCTAAGACTTTAGATTTACGGCATGTGCGACTTGGCCATGCAAACTTTCAGTATCTTTGTTGGTTATTTTCTGACTAAATAAAGCTTGCCATGTTTCTCTTTTTCATTGTGAGGTTTGTCAATTATCTAAACATACCCGCATATCTTATCCTCCTTGCATGCATCATGCATCCAAGGCTTTTGATATCATTCATTCTGATATTTGGGGTCCTTACCCAGTCACCTCTTTTTCACAACACCGTTATTATGTTACTTTTATTGATGACTATACTTAGTGCACTTGGGTTTACCTCATGAAAAAGAAGTCTGAAGTATCATTCATTTTCGCACTTTTTTGCAAATGCTCAAAACTTAGTTTGGTACTATGGTGTGTCATATTGGTTCTAATAATGAGCGGGAATATATTTTTGATGAGTTCAGGGTCGAATTGACTCAATATAGTATCCTCCAACAGTTTACCTGTCCCTATTCTCCTGAATAGAATAGCGTGGCAGAATGCAAGAACCATCATCTCATGTCTATCGTCCGGTGTCTTCTTCGAGGTATGGAGGTTCCTAAATTATTTTGGCATATGGTTGTCCTTACTGCATCTTATCTCATTAATCGAACCCCTAGTCGTGTCTTACATGGTAGAGCACCAATGCATCTTCTTCAGCCCGAAACCGTTCTTTTCCCTTCAGTCCCACGGGTGTTTGGGTGTACTTGCTTTGTCCACAATAAAAGTCCAACTCGGACTAAACTCGATGACAAAGCCATTCGGTGCATCTTTTTGGGTTATTTTTCCATGTCTAAGGGTTATCGGTGTTATGATCCCCTTACCCGTCAGTTTTATCATACCATGGATGTTACTTTTTTGGAGAATATTCCTTATTTTTTTAGGTACTTTCGTCTCTCCGATCGACCCCCCCACCTTCGATTGTTGAGATACAACCTCGCCCAGACCCAATATTTGACACCCCTTCTGTCCTAGAGGATCCATCTTCCCCTCAGGTGCCACCACCTCTTAAGACCTATGCTTGGTGTCCACACTCTGTTGCACCCCCACCAGAGTCTTCGTCTGATTCAAGTACCATTTCACCACCATCTCATACACCCATTGCTCCACGATATCCCTCTCGCACTCGGCACCCTCCTGATTGCCTCACTTACACTTGTTGTACTGATCATCCTGTTTCCAAGTATATATCTTACCAGGGTCTCTCCAAATGCTATCAATCTTTTCTCAGTGCAGTTGATTTCATCACCATTCCCCGGTTTGTCCATGAGGCTTTCCAAAATTCTAATTGGGTAGCTGCCATGAAAGCAGAACTGGAAGATCTGGAGCGCAATCACACTTGGGATCTTGTGGATCTTCCACCGGCCACTCGTCCTGTTGGGTGTAAATGGGGTGTTCTCCATCAAATATTTGGCAGACGGCTCGGTTGACAAGTATAAAGCCTGTCTTATGGCTAAAGGATTTACTCAGGTACCTGGTCATGATTTTGGTGCTACCTTTGCCCCTGTTGCTAAGCTGACCACTATTCGGTTAGTTTTGTCACTTGCTGCATCTTACTCTTGGCCTTTATATCAGCTTGATGTAAAAAATGCTTTCCTGAATAGAGATCTCTTTGAAACTATTTATATGGATCCCCCACCGGGTTTTCAGGATGAGGGGGAGTATTTGGGAAAAGTTTGTCGTCTTCGAAAGTCTCTCTATAGTCTTAAGCAATCTCCTCGTGCATGGTTTGGTCGCTTCAGCGATGTCATTATCACCATGGATTTTGCTCGTTGTCAGTCTGACCATACGTGCTTTATTAGCCAGAACTCTACAAGTCACCATATTATTATATCAGTCTATGTAGATGATATAATTATTATAGTAGATGATGCATACGGTATTGAACGGGTGAAACACCATATTCGGACGATATTTGATATTAAGAATCTTGGCGCCCTCAAGTACTTTCTTGGTATCGAGTTGGCTTGGTCTCGCCATGGTATCTCCTTGTTCCAACGGAAATACACGTTGAACCTCCTTCATGACACGGGGATGTTCGAGTGTAAACCAATCTTCTCTACTATGTATCCGAATAAGAAGTTATCTGCTGATATGGGGGAGCCATTATCAAATCCGACTATGTATCAGCGACTTGTTAGTCGCCTCATCTATCTGACGAATACACGATTGGACATTACATTTGCAGTAAGTGTTGTCAGTTAGTTCATGCATGCACCGGGGATAACTCATTTGGATGGTGCGTACCATATTTTACGATATTTGAAGACATGTCCTGTTCTAGGTTTATTCTTTAAGGCAGAAGCACAATCCAAGCTTTCTTGCTTCACAGATGCTGACTATGCTGGGTCAAAGAGCGATCATTGATCTTCCTCGGGTTTCTGTACTTTTTGTGGCAATCATCTCATTTCTTGGAAGAGTAAGAAACAGGCAGTCGTCTCTCGATCATCAGTTGAGGCCGAGTACAGAGCTATGGCACAGGGGACATGTGAGATATTGTGGTTTTGATCTTTTCTACAGGAATTGGAATTCCCAGTTAAGAACTCTTCTACCTTGCTGTGTGATAACAAATCGGCAATTATGTTTTCCTCTGATTCAGTTCTCCATGACAGAACCAAGTACATTGAGGTGGATGTTCATTTCCTTCGAGAAAAGGTCTGATCCGGTGTTATCTCCCCATAGTTTATAGCTTCACGAGACCAGACTGCTGATGTGTTCACAAAGCCAATCGGCCCAAGCCTCCTGCAAACATTCATTCGCAAGCTTGGGCTCACCGATATCTTCGCTCCAACTCGAGGGGGAGTGTTGGAATATGGCTTGAGCTAATACTCAAGAGAGTTATTTAGTTTAAGGTTATAATCTATATAAACATGTGTACTTTATAGTTTTAATATACAATAACAATAAAAGGTTTTCCTTCCTCAATTCTATTCAAATAAACAAGGATTAGCAAAGTGCAAGCATAATACTAACGTAACAGAAGAGATAGTCATTGGATTCAACTTTTTATTCGGATTGATTGTTGTTTGACTACAAAAAGTAAGGATGAAATTGGAACTCACAGCATTTTTGGCCAAAAATAACGCATGAACTTGGTATTTCTCAAACATGACTTATGCGGTCCTGTCGGGCATGCAAACCACTCAACGACAATAACCGACAATGTATCTACTGAAGGGCAGTAGAAATAAATGATGAGGAATTGTAACTCAAAAAAATTGGCATCCCTTGAACAAAAATATCGACTGAAGCATACACTTCTAAGTTCTCCTCATGCCAGAGCTATAACTCGTTTTCTAGTAAGATTATTGGCATTAGATTTTAATTTTGCTCATGCCACAGCAGCAACCGATATCCACAACAAGGCCTTTCATTTCCATCAAGGTACTTATATTATTGTACTTTTGTCCATTGCAAATAGAGTTGGAAGAGTCATTATTGATAATTGTTTTAGCTTTGTATTAATAATGGATTAGAGCAAAATAACTCTATTAAATTTTAGTACTTCTATTTAATGAAGTTTCTGGAACTCAATACATCAAATGACGCAATGCATATTGGGTCGCAACAAAATTGATCTCTTTGCATAATAATAAGGGTAGGGTCGCGTACATCTGACCCCCCAAACCCCAACTTAGTTGAGAATATACTGGGTATGTTGTGAATTGTGGATTTATATTATTGTACTTCATTCAAAAAATTGTTGATGAACTCCTAACTGGTAAGAATAAAAATTTTAGAACCAAATTGCTTCCATTGAAACATTTTAAATCTGGTTTACTTAGCCGTTATCGTAAGCTATAGCATCAGTTGGGTATCTACAAAATTCCGCTTACTTCTCTCTATGCTGTTGACTATTAATGCATGGTTCAGCAAGAAGCATTGGATGTTCCTTTGGATCAATCAATAGACATTTCCTGCC
>JAOWBN010182689.1:0-16772 GCA_028565015.1 Pinguicula moranensis
ATATTATATAAACTTATAAATTTTATATAAACTTATAAATTTATAAACTTTAATAAATTTATAAACTTTTTATAAACTTATCAACTACATAAACTTTAATAAATTTATAAACTTTTTATAAACTTATAAACTATTTATAAATATATATTTTTAAAATTTGTAAGTTTGTAAAAAAAGTTTATATAAATTTTTTAAATTTAATTAATCCCTAACCCTAAATTCTTAAACCCTAACTTTTAAATCCAAGCCCTAAATCTTAAATCCTAAACCCTTATCCTAACCCTAAATTTAAAAATTATGAATTTAATTTTTTTTTTATCTAAACGATTACTTCTATATAAACTTATAACTTTTATATAAAAAATTATAACTTTTATATAAATTATAACTTTTATATAAACTATAACTTTTATATAAACTATAAATTTTAAATAAACTATAACTTTTATATGAACTTATAAATTTTAAATAAACTATAACTTTTATATAAACTTATATCTTTTATATAAACTTATAAATTTTATATAAAATATAACTTTTATATTAACTTATAACTTTTATATAAACTTATAACTTTTATATAAACTTATCAATTTAATCATCGTCCCCGTCTCGTTCTGCTACAGTAATATTTTCTCTCCGTACAACACCCCCGCCATGAACAGTTGGCTCGATCCTTCTCTTCCTTTCCCGTCGTCACTCTCTTCTCTATTCCCCACAGTCGCTGTTTAGATTAGTTATTCAGACTATCATCTTCCCGGGGATGCCTTTTGCGCCCGGGAAGGTCTGTTTCTCAGCCGATGTGTAGCTCTAGTATACAGTAAACCCTCCACAGTAACTCCATCCTTCTCACCGCTGTAGCTCCGATTGTCGTTGTCCTTCCGGTCTATTCGCTTCTCGCTCTATTCGCTTCTCGCTCTATTCTTGGCGTAGTTGCTTATGTCTAGCTGGACTATTCCTCCTCAGCAGCTTAGGTTGATGAGGCGAGCTGCTATCAAGGCTGGGAAAGCCCCAATGGTTGACCCAACTCAGCTTTACTCCAGACCTCTTCCTGCGCCCACTGTGTCCCATGGTCCCGCTCCTGATAGGTTCGGCCCTAGGTTCTCCTTTCCACCAGTTCCTGACTCTGCTAAGAAGGCTGGATCCCGCCATTTTTTCCTAACGAATTTCCCCAAAGGGTGCGATGTTGATAGACTTCGTGGAGCCTTGAAACATCAATGAGCCATTCTCAACATATCTATAGCTAGGAAACTCAGTGCTCAGGGTCTCCAGTTTGGATTTGTTGATTTTAATAATGTGGAGGATGTGGACCTCATGATCTTTAAGCTTAATAACACATGCTGGGGTCTTATCGATTACAAGCTAATCTGGCTAGATTCCCTAAGCGTGTGATCTCTCACCACGGGAGGAAATCTAGCTCTCTAGCTCCCATGAAACCGTCTTTGAAACCATCGACTACAACCACTGTTGTAGTCTCCTCGACTGGCAAGATAAACCAGGGCCAGGGCTTGCTCACCTTATATTCCTCAGTAGAAGCAAATTCATGGTTGTCTCGCAGCTATGTTGCTACCCTCTGTGAGCAGGGCAATATCAATGTGCTGTTAAGAGGGTTAAGAGCTGCTGGCTACCTGAGTGTGATGGCAAGTCCACTAGGCCATGACTCAGTCCTATTGTGGGAAGAGGAACCCCTTGACCTCCACAATTTGATTTCCACGGATAAGGACTGGATTGCTGGTTGGGTGAAGGATATCGTGCCATGGTCTCCTCTTAAGCCAGTCCTCAGTCGTTACTGTTGGATCCAAGTTTTCGGGCTTCCCATCCAGGCTTGGACTCAATCTAATCTAACGGCTATTGGGAACAAGATAGGTTCCTTGATCTGCATTGGGCATTCTACCCTAACTAAACGAAACTTGGAGTCAGCTCAACTAGTGATCCAAGTTCCACTGGGTGGTAGGATAGAGCAAACCTTGAATGTGCTGGTGGATGGCAAAACCCATTCACTTTATGTTGTTGAGTCATTGGAGCCTGGTCCACCCTGGCATGACATCTTTACTAGCCAGGGTTCTTCCACTGAGACTGATTCTTTAGCCTCAGAGGATACTGCTATTTCTCTGTCTGGGAATGAGAATCCTGAGGAGGCCTTACCCCAACCGGTAAAGACTCCTATTGTCTCAATTCCACTCACACCAACTGTGCCCTTGGTGACCAGTCATCATCCTCTGGAACCTAATGTCGACCTGGTCCAAATATCTGAGCTATGCTCCATGTTTGGCGTTCTTAAACCTGTATCCTCGGCCTCTTCTTCCAAGCTGCCTCCCTCGGAGTTAGTAGTGCCTATCTCTAGTGAGCAGCAGCAGGAGGTTACCCTCTTGTTGTGCAATGAGGTGGTAGACTCTGGAACTCTAACCGGATCTCCTCAAATTCCTTTATCTGTTGCCTCTACAGGGGGGTTATCTGAAACTACCTCTGTTCCTGAAACAAGTACTCAGGGGCCCACCCCTGGTATCTTACACCAGGAGGCAATCCCTCTGTTGAGTAATTTAGGGGTGGTTCCTCAAGCTTCACATGTGAGCCTAGCCCCTCCTGATACTGCATAGCTGGATCCAGGCCTCTGGGTCACAGTGAACTTACCACTGCTGTTGGGCGGCCTAGAGGCCCGGGCTATGCCTCATCCTGGTGGAGAAGTCTGCAGGAGGTTTTACCGAGTGCTTGGTTCACTGATAATGTTCAGCTCAAATTAAGAAATGGTGAGAAAATCAAATTGTGGACTGACAAATGGCATAACAACACTTCTCTGGCAGATAGGTTCCCAAGGCTCTTTCAGAATGAGCTATGCAAGGGTATCTGTGTTTCTGATGCAGGTATGTGGATTGACAACAACTGGGTGTGGTGTTGGAGGTGGAGGAGGGGGATTCGTCCCTCTGAAATGAGTGAATTAACTGAATTATCAAACACTCTTCAGGACATCTCGCCAAACACTTTGCATCAAGATAGGTATATCTACACTCTAAATCATCGAGGGACATATACTGTTAGTGATGCTTATGTGGCAGTCTCCTCTGATTTGCATCACACATTTCCATCTACTCATACTGCTTGCTCAAAATTCATTTGGCAGAGCTTAGCGCCTAAGAAAATCTGTATTTTTGCATGGCTGCTAATTCAATCTTCAGTGCCTACTAAAGCTGTTTTGCAGGAGAGAGGCATTATTCCACTGAATCAGGAGATTGTTTGTCCCCTATGCAGTGTTCAAGATGAGACTATCTTGCACCTCTTTTCCGAGTGTTCTGTTATTACTAGCCTGTGGAGTAGTATTACTTCTTGGTTGGTAGATTTGTCATGTCACTCTACTAATATTGCTGTCCCAAGCCTGCAGGATCACTCAGCGGCAGCCCCTATGGGGGTCAGCCTACCTGCTTGGATCTCAATTTGGCTAGCAGTAATGTGGTTCACGTGGAAGGCCAGGAACAGAGCCCATTTTTCTGACATACCAGTTAATAGCCATATGTTGTTCCATGGGATACAGAGGGAAGTTTGGTTGTGGACAAAATCCAGGAGGAAATCTATTTTACCGATTGGCTGCTCAACCCTCAGGATTTCCTCCGGTTGGAGTAATGGCAGAGGCTCGGGTATAAAGTTGCTACATGTATTACCTCTAATTCTTAATGCAGGACAGGTAATTGGGGGCTTAACTTTCACGCAGAAAGCAGCACCCCATTGCTATGCAACCATACTTGAGCAATCACAGTGTTCAAGTAGTGTTTTGTTTATATCCCCATAACCTTGATTTAGATGACTTCTCTATTGTTTCTTTAAGGTACAGGTTAGGTATAACTTGCATATAGCAATATCCTACAGATTGACAAATCCATTCCAGGCTGCCAAAGGAACATCCATATTGCTTAAGCGTTTGTTTGTGGAAAGTCTACTGTACATGTGGTTGGCTACTCATTTAGTCATCACACAAGCTTTTGTCTGTGGAAGTGAAAGGATGAAAATATGAAGTTCTGAAGGTTACATGCTCTAATTCAGAATGATCCGGATGAGCCAGCTTAAGTTCAAGGCATTATGAAGCAACATCTTGCTTTCTATCACGTGATTGATAATATGGAGTTATCATGTTGATAGAGGATCGCTCCAGTGGCCACGACATATTTTTTGGCTAGCCTTGCAAAATCTTGTGTTAAGGAGTTCGCCATATAGCCACTGTAAACTAGGGCAGAAGCTTTTTGGTTGGAGCATGTATTTCGAGGTCCGCTTCACACTCTGTAAATACATCTGTATATATAAAACTTGGCCTTTCAAAAAAAATTATTTTAATTTATTTATTGATATAATTTATTTAAATTATTATATTTATTAATTTAATTTATTTAAATTAACATATTAATTAATTTAATTTATTTAGATTACTATATTAATTAATTTAATTTATTTAAATTATTAGATTTATTTAAATTATTATATTAATTTATTTAAATTATTTAAATTTTTATATAAATTAATTTAATTTATCTAAATTACTATATTAATTTATTTAATTTATCGGCTTAAGTTAACTATTAACAAAAATATTGTGAAAATTAAGGGTAAAAAAAGGTATTTCATATGTACGGGTTAAGTTGGTTTACTCAAATCCCACCATGATGATGGGATTATATTTTATGTTTTTGTCCAACTTTGCCCGAGTTTGTCCCTATCCGAAGAGTAATCCGACGGGCAGACGGATTGGAAGACGGGATACCAAATGGCAGGCAAACCCGAATTACTCGATAAAAATAAGGTTAAACCACTTACAACCCGGCTACCAAACACACCCCAACTAAACTAGCTATTGTTCTATAAATGAACCAGCAACTATTCTGTATAAAGGCAAAAACGCCCCTGAAGATCAACAGCTTCATCCTACTAAACCAGTTGTTGTGCGTTTGGTACCGTGGTTGTGAATGGATTAAGTAGTGTAACGCAGCGTTAGATATTGGCCCTTGTTTGGTGCCCACGCACAAAAACACGCTCGACCCGACGGATTACTTCACTACCTGGGATTGTCGCTGGACTTCATCGCGTTTTTTTATCCCTCTGAAATTTAGCGGATTGCTCATCCCACAAACTGTCAAACCTGTCCGATTACCTAAATACCCTCACAACTCAAATAAATTACATATCCTACCTGGTATAAAATCCGTTCCAAACCCTAATCGACTTCAATCCTCCTTGACTTCGCGACTGCGCTTTCGTGTCTTCACGACTCTGCTTCCGCCGTGCCTTCACCTTCCGCATCTTCGCGACTGGAGCTAATCGGCGCTAGTCCCCAAGTATGGAAGCTTCACGTTCCTCCCAAATAGGCGTAAGATTTGTTTCTTCTTGCAGTGTTACCTCTCATATTTGTTCTTCTAGGGTTTGGTTAAGATGTGTTTTGTCCTTGAGATTGTTTTGAGTAAAGTTATCTCTGATGGACCCCCTTTCTCGATTTTTTTGGATATATGTATGTATTTTTTGGTATTCTATCTGGATTTTCTGGCGATCGGAGACCGGCAAGCAAGAACTTCCTCTTGCTCAGAATTTTCTACAATATTGATATGATACGTTCGGGTACTTACTTGAATTTTCATAGAGTTATTAATTGAATTAGTAACCTAGGTACTGATTAACACTCTTGCAGCTCTAAAGTATTATTTTGAAAGGCTCTCCATTCCACCATTAAGAACTTTCCCAACTTGCGAGTAATACAACGATAAAATCTATTTTTGTGGCACATAACAGGCATTCCTTCAATCAGCACCCAACATTTTCTCTCACTGGACTACAATTAGATATAAATTTCTTTTGCCAATGTTCATCTTGAAGTAATATTAGATATGTATTCCACTCAGGCTTTAGGATTTATATCAACATAACATTCCGCTTCCAATGAGTGTTCTATCTGGTTTGTTTTCAGCAAATCGTGGAGTTATATCAACATAATATTAGATATGTATTCCACTTCAATAGCTTTGGACATGTTAATTGGATGAATTCATCTTGAGTTTTGATTTTTTCGACTATTTTAATATGTTTATATTATGATGTTTAGCATTGTTTTCTTCACTTCGTAATAAGGTGAACACTTTTGTTGTGTTTACGGTAGAACTAAGTTACGATGAACTTCTTGCTTGTTGAAACACTCTTCTTTTGTGGAAGATTGTTTCTTCTTGCGCTACCCACCATCCTTGAACTAGAGAGGAAACCCCCGAACAACGCCAACCGGCATCATAAGTGTAAGCATAATCGTAACCCCGATCCACTGCCAAAATACCTCATTCTCGAATAGATTTCTGAAAGATTAGCCTTCCTCGACGAATTACCGAAGAGTCTAACAAGTGCTTCAAGAACTTGCGGATGTCACAGAAGGCCTTCTCTGAACTTTGCCGAATCTTGTGGGATGAATGCGGTCTAAAGGATGATCAGTATGTGTCGGTCGTTGAGGAGGTGGCAATATTTATGTGCACCGTAGCTCACCACCAGAAAAATAGGTCTTACCGAGTGATTTTCAGCGTAGTAGTCAGACCATCAGTCAAGTGTTTCACCAAGTTCTGTGTGTTGTCCTCAAATTGCATAGTAGACTTCTTGTACAACCAATCCCTATCTACGATACATGCGTCGATAGGCGATGGAAAAGCTTCCGGGTACATTTTATTATACTTTTTGTTAACACAAGTTTCAATAGTATTGCACTTGACCTTCATTAATGTTTGGTTCTTTGCAGGGATGTGTGGGTGCGTTGGACGGCACCTATATATCAGTACATATCCATACAGAAGATCAACCACGTTACTGAACAAGAAAAGTGCACTTGGCAACAAATGTCCTTGGAGTGTGTGACACACGTGGGCGATTTATCTACATGCTAGCTGGTTGGGATGGATCAGCTGCAGATAGTTGTGTGCTGAGGGATGCACTATCTCGGCCAAGTGGTCTTAGGGTTCAAACTGGTATGTGCAATTTCATATAGATAGGGTTACGACATTTATTTCAAATAGTCAATCTGATATGTTTTACGTATTGTTTTTGTAGGAACATATTCTTTATGTGACAGTGGGTATATGAATACCGACGGATTCCTCACGCCGTATAGGAAAACAAGATATCATCTTCAAGAATGAGATAATGGAAACAGAAGGCCAGAAAATGAGAAAAGGCTATTCAATATTCATCATTCAGCAGCCCGCAACGTGATAAAAAGGGCATTTGGTATTTTGAAGAAGCGATTCGATGTTTTAAGGATCCCTAAATTCTTCCCTATTAGCACACAATGTGACATAATTCTGGCATGTGCACTGCTCCACAACTTTGTCATCGACGTCAACCCGTTTGACCCATTATTAGATCTTTCAGCTGCATGCGTAGCCGGACTAGAGGAGCGTAGACAAACTACAGAAGTTGACGGAGAGGATCAGCTCGTATCTCCCAATTCCTTGGCATGATGGAACCAGTTTTGAGACAACCTAGCTGCAGACATGTGGGCTGCATATGTTGCGGCTATTCGTTACCGATTCATTGATGATTCTTAGTTTGCATATGAAAGTGTACTCTGCATTATCTTGTTTGTTTGAACATATGTTTTATATTTGTTTTTTAAACAATTGATTTGTTATATTTGGTCAGTGATTATAACTTTGACAATTGCTTTTGTTCTTTGGTTGAACAAGTTACTCAAAAATATTTTTGCTTTGTACATTTTATTTGTTCGGCTTGTCTTTGTAGGGTATTTCCAATGGATGCAGCAAGCCACATCAACGCAGAGGACGAGGTAACATCTGGAAGGGAAGAAGAAGTGGCCCCAATCACTATAAAGTCTAGGAAACAAAGCGGTGGCTCAGAACAAAAGCTGAAAAAATGTAAAGGTTGAAAATACAAGTGAGCTGGTCAGTAAGAAGTTGTATCTCTCACCGGATGAGGAGATGGCTTTGTTGAACGTTCTAAAGGAACTTGCACTTGAGGGTGGAAGGCTGGGCAAGGATGGAAGAGAGGAACGCATCTCAAAGCCGCTAGTAAGATTAGGTCATTGGTTGTAGGGAGCACCATTACTTTGAAGAATGTGCTTAATAAAATTCATAGCTGGGGTAAGCAATATCAGCTTTTAAGTGAATTATCCACGTTGAGTGGTGCTTCAATAGATGCGGGTACACATGTTGTAGTTGTGGAGTTGAAAGAAATGTGGAAAGAATATGCTCAGGTATTCATTTTCTTTTTTACTATATGACTACGCATGATTTACTTTCTAAGCATTTGTGTTTGATAACCGTTTTTAGGTGAACAACAAGTACTCGTCTCTTCAAGGGAAGACCTTCCCATATTACGACCTATGGTGTGGGTTGTTTGGGCAGTTAAGGACGATGGGTTTAGGTGCTAGAGACCATGTAATGGCGGAGAGGGCGCTTAAAAAACCCACCACTGAGGTCCATGAGACAATAGATGAATCTGAGGAGATGATAGACGACTCAACCGATCTACCGGCTACAGATGCTGATGATCGAACCGAACAGGTCCAAACTAACAGTAGTGGGGGATAGCGCAAGGAACCAATTGCCACCAGCAACGCAGGAATCACCACCAAAGGTGAAAGTACACTCTCGAAGATGGACATTGCTTTTGAAAAAGCAGCGCTACTTTTTGAGAAACAAAAACGCATGGATGCTGAAGAGTCCAAGTTAGAGAAGACCCTGAAGTTGAGGCGGCAACTAGATGAGTGTGGTGAGCTAGAATTGGCCACCAAGATACGTCTTATTGACCATCTTCTCAGCCATGAAGTACAATATTACTATTGGACCACTTCAGACGTAGTTGGGAGGGCTAAACTAGTCCAACTATTTTGTAAGGGGAAGTTAGACTAGATTAGAGTTAGGGTTGCTATTTGTATTGGTACAAACTGTGTTGACTTGTTGCTTTTGGTTATTTGGTTGGTATTCAGAGTAGTAGGCAACATAGCATGTTATTTCTTTGTTCTGCGCATGACTTTGAAATTGGTTGCTAGGTGGATGTGTTCATTAGAAGTGTTTTTTTTGGAGAAACTGATAACATATGGATTGGTGTTTGTTTTATAAAATTTAAGTGCATTACTATGTTATGGCAGGAATGATGTCCTTTAATTTTTGGCAAAGTTACATTGACAGGAATCCTTTATTTCAATGATCAGCTCATTCAACCAATCATTTCATCAATGACACAACGTTTGGTACCGTGGTGTTTGGTGGTTTACAGCTAATTTCACCAGTAAAACCACACCTGCCGTTTGGTACAGTGGTTGTGGGTGGGCTAAGTAGTGCAGAGCATTGTTATCCAGCTTGGGTTCGTGTATGGTGCTTGACATAAGCCAACTTCAATTTACAAAAAGTCTACATTAGCATGCTAATCAAATCTAAAGCATGAATTATAAGCAATTCTGTTTGTTTTCCCTCCTCCTTATTCCGGGCTGGGGACCGACTATGCTAATCAATAGTTTAGCACAAGCGGAGTTAAAAACTTTTTAATTTATATAAGTTTAATCCTAAACTTTGTATTGCTCTGTAGTTATTTGCTTTACAATCCATACAAGCCTATCAGTGGAACTGCATACCTCTATGTGTTTGTAGAAAACTTGGTCTAAAAGTTAAGTGCCAACTGGTATCAGTAAAATGACATAATTTCAGTAAACATGAGACATAAGGAGCAGCATTGTCAGAAAACTAGAGAGTTCTGAAATCGCAAACTTGTTATTGGGTATTTCCTGCTAACGGTGACCTTGCTTGAAGGTAATTGCTTCCTCCATTTCAACGAATTCATTAAAATGTACAATTTAAACATGAGTCTTAAATATGTTTCATTGTGGCTCCCTTTATCAATGGCATATCTTCAAATTGAAAATTAACATAACAATAACATTGGAACATTTTTCAAAAAGTAACAATTAGCATAAACACAACAGCGGGTTCAACCCTAAAACACAACAACACAGACAATATCCAATATAATAGAAACAAACTAGGTGAAATAATCACTAGTAATGCAGGATGCAAAACTAGCGGCTGGGAGGGGACGACGATGAACAGTATGGTCGGGTTTATCGTCATCAATGATGATTGGGTCATCTTCAACTTTGCCATTTTTCGCGTTGATGATGATGGTGACCGGAGGGGGGTCTCGGGATAGCGCTTACCTTCATTGTACGCGCGTGCGTACATACGAAGGGAGAACCGGGTTGGTGGTTTTACAAGGCGATGGCGGCTAGACGACAAAGGAGGCAGGCGGCCAAACGACAAAGGAGGTGGGTGGCCGGAAAGTGGGTTATCCATTCCCGACAACGGGCGTTTGTGATCGATAGAGGGTTTAGGCGGACGAATGCGCCATTTCCGTTCGGGCGAGGTTTTGGGCATATGTCTATGGATTCAGAGATAAAATTAGGTATTTATACCACAGTTTCGAGGGTCCACAACGTACCCAGTATATTCTCTTGGGAGGTCAAATGTACACGGCCTTACCCTTATAGTTATACAAAGAGATCGTTTCCGTTGCGACCCAATATGCATTGCGTTATTTGATGTATTGAGTTTCAGCAACTTCACTAAATAGAAGCACTGGAATTTAATAGAGTTTTGAGGGTATTTAGGGTAATTTAGGCAAATTTAATCATTAGTAGATGGCCGTAAGTCGATTGTCCGTCATTACCAAATCACAGATTACTATAAGTGGCTAAACCCCGACTAATGTACCAAACAGTGGGTTATACGTTCTGGCCGAATTTAACCCCACAGTTGTCTCGATAACTGGAAAAAATTTATCCAACTATCAAACGCACCCTTGCTATGTATTTGCTCGCTCTTTATCATTTTCTTGTAAAAAGATCTATAAATTAATCTATATCGTACTCTTGAATAATTCGAATAGTTTGGGCATGAACTGCTCTAGTTAAGGTCATTGAACCAAGCAAGCAATACATGGACAGGTAGGCGTATAACAATGAGAACAACTATTTTCAGAGAACAAATTGCAACTAATACAATATTGGAATCCAAAGTTTTAATTTTCCTTATTTAATTTTCAATATTTTTTACGTCTATTATGCGAAATTGCCTAGAGCTATTATTCAAACTCACATGTGGGTTAAATAATTAGTTCACATTGTTTCACTTCCAACATGATTTTAGTTTAACAAGTTCTATCTATCATTAAAAAAAGTTCCATAAACTCTCTTAAAAGTTAGAACCACCCAAAGATTTGATTTGGGACTTTTCTGTTGTAATTTTATTTTCATAATATTAATTGCGGAAAGAAAGTGATATTAGACTATATAAAAGTTTATTATTGAACGAAAAGGCCCAGCCCAACCCCGCACAAAAAAGAGAATCAAGATTTTTTTAAAGCAAAGTTTTCATCATCATTTTCTAAGAAACGTGGTGGAGGGATATTTTGGGGTATTCCTGAGTCAAACTTGATAAACGCGGAGATCATTCAAAGCTACGCCCAGTTAGATTTGTGTCAAAAGTTTAAAGCTTTATTCGATATGATTTTTGTGTTCTCAATATAATGTTAAATAGAAGTTCTACGGGAATCATGGAGATGGCTCGGATCAGATGTGATCTCTTTATTTTAGGGATCACATCTTTTACAGTTTGATGTCGACCCCCCATGCTTATCTATTCGGTTAACACTCCCCCTCAAATTTAATTGGGTGATCTTCAATTCCCAACTTGCGTATAGTACTTGAGAACACTTGCTTTGTGACTGCCTTAGTTAGAATATCATCTGGTTGTTCTTCTTATCGCACAAACGGAAGATTGATAATACATTCTTCATGTTTTTCTTTAATAAGGTGTCGTTCCACCTCTACGTACTTAGTTTGATCATGCAGCACCGAATTTTCAGATATGTTGATAGTTGTTTTACTATCACAACTCAACGGACATACTTCATTAACAAGTAACCCAAGCTCGTGAAGTTGTTTCATGACCCATAGGATTTTAGTTAGACCATGTGCTATGTCTTTACATTCTGCTTCTGCACTTGATAAGGACACAACTTTCTGCTTCTTACTTTCTAGGTTACTAGATTTCCCCCGACCATCATAAAATAACTAGCAGTAGATCTTCGATCAACTGAATTTCTTGTCCAATCAGCATCTGTATACCATGTAATCCTCAGGTGTCCATTAATAGCAAACTGAATCCCCCATCTTGATGTTCCTTTTAAATATCGTAGGATTCGCTGTGCAGCTTCCATGTTTTTTTTTATCTATGGTCAGTGCATAAATTGACTAATTACACCAATGGGATATGCTATGTCTGGTCGGGTGTGGGCAAAATAAATGAGCTTTCCTACCAAGTGCTGGTATTGAGTAACTCAGCCCCTTCTGTAATTTGAAGTTTTTGGTTGAGTACAACAGGGTTGTCAATTGGTTTGCAGACTAATAGTCATATTTCTGTCAGAAGATCTAAGATGTATTTTTTTTGTGAAATAAATATCCCTCTTTTTTATCTTTGGACCTCTATTCCCAAGAAACACTTTAGTTATCCCAGATCCTTCATCTCAAAGTCACTGAATAAATTCTTTTTCAACTCTTCAATTTCTTCTTAATCACTCTCTGTAAAAACCATGTCATCTACATAAATAATAAGACAAGTAATGAACTTGCCTTTTTCTGATGAACAATGTATGATCCGAGTTGCTCTGTTTATATTCATATTTTTTCATAGACAAAGTGAATCTTTCAAACCATGCTCGAGGTGATTGTTTCAGTCCAAATTAGGCTTTTCGTAATCTGCATACATGGTTCTCAGGGAACCATGTCGAATAACCTGGAGGTGGATTCATGTATACTTCTTCATTTAGGTCTCCATGTAGAAAAATATTTTTCACATCAAAGTGATATAATGGTCATTCCAGGGTAGCTGTTATAGAAAATAACACTCGTATTTGATCTATCTTTGCAAATGGTAAGAATGTGTCAGAATAATCAATCTCATAAGTTTGCGTGCATCCTTTTGCAACTAGTCTTGCTTTGTACCTTTCTATCAATCCATCAACTTTTCTTTTTATGGCGAAACACCCACCGACATCCAACGGCGCGTTTACCTGTAGGAAGCTGACATGTGTCTCATGTATTATTTTTCAAAAGGGCATTCATCTCTATTTGTAGCTCGTCTCCACTCAAGATATTGTAAAGCCTCCTGAGTTGTATGTGGTAATTGTTCTGAATATAGAGTTGCAGTGAAGCCAGATACACTACTCCCCCTTACCACATTTGCAATAGGGTATCGTGATGGTCATGTTGTATGCTCAGGCTTATACCGTCTAGGTAGAACACCACGAGTACTCCTAAGTGAAAGTTCTCGTCATGGTAATACATCATCCGTAAGAACCTCTGTCCTGTCTGAATCACGAGAGCCAAGTATATAATCAAGGGATGGAGTATATGAGTCACGTGTACTAACCTTAGGAATATCAGCCCAAGGCAAATCGACAGTGATATCTGATGAGTTTCCCGGTGCTATGTCAACATTGGGTAGCCCGATGGTTCCATCATCGGGATCTTGTGGGACATCAATACGCATACTAGGCTGAGGCGATGTGGCAGTGACATTTGGTGGGAGTTCCGGGGATGATAGACCAACTAGCCAACTTAGCGGATCACTTGGTTTTCCCCCCTTGACCGGTAAGGTGGGTATAGTAGTATTTTGTTTTAAGAAAATCACAATAAATGGAAACAAACATGCAATGAGAGATAGGGTCAAAACACCGTAACCCTTTTGGTGGCGATACCGTTCTAGAGCTCGAGTGTCGTGGGATATTCGGCAAAATAATTCTTCGAATCACGGTCCATATTTTGGAAGATCCATGAGCAGATAGTTAGATCCATTTGTTCCCAATGAGCGAAGGTAGGATCTATGGTTGGAGGAGGCAACGGGTTGTCGGTGATGTGGTTGAGGCACCCTCGCCCTCCAATGGCAACATTCATCAAACGAGCCCATAGAGAACAATTCTGATCCGTGAGCTTGAAATCTACAATTGGTTGGTTGTGATCTAATGGTTGGATTTGTTTCAGTAGTGAGGTAAACTGCTCGGATAGGTTCGGTGAGGTTTGGTGTAGTCCCTCACGGTCAGGTGCTGGAGAAGTTCCTCCGGTGGCTACCGTGATTGTTTGGTTGCCTGGATTGAGAACATCATTGTTGGCATCGAACATGATTTACTGAAGGGAAATTTGGTAAATGATGAACACGGGATCAATTTGATAACCTCGCTCTGATACCAAGTTAGATTTGCATCGAAAGTTTAAAGCTTTATTCAATATGATTTTTGTGTTCTCAATACAATGTTAAATAGAAGTTTTACAGGAATCATGGGATCACGGGGATGGCTCGGATAAGATGTGATCCTTTTAGGGATCACATCTTTTACAGTTTGATGCCAACCCCCCATGTTTATCTATTCGGTTAACACTCCCCACTAATCTTCCCCTCGTGCATAGTGACTATTATGTCTGTATAGGACTGATCATTCGGTTGTGGGTTTCCATAACTGAATTGAATCAAATAATCAAAAACTTTCAATTATTCGGTTATAGGTTCAATTTTTCATTAATCGAATAACTGAATATTATTATTATTTATTTTTATTTATTTTTATTTTTTAAAGAAGTAAGAAATACAAGTAATACATACTTTGAAGAATCATTAAATATGTGTAATATTTATTTTAAAAAATATATATATCAATATTTCATCGAGCAAGTAAAATTTGAAGAAATTATCACCGGAACACAGAATAAAGTAAATGTCAAAACTCAAGAGTAAAAATTGAAATTCAATTATGCATTATAAGGTTATGAGGCAGAGAAAAAAACGTCTTTTTTCTTTTCATCAAAGTCTCAAATGACATCATTTTATAAACAAAAATAAATAAAAATAAAAATAAAGTTCATAACCGAACCGAATAAAGTTTGATTAGGACATTTCAAAACCATAATCAAACCAAATAACCGAAAACTGAAAATTTTCGATTAACTGTTGTTTTTTGTTAATCGGGTAATCGTTGATTTTTTTGTTCACCCCTATAACTATATTTTTACTTGGCTACCTTTCCGAAAATGAAAATTAGAAATGATTTAAGAATCAAAATATTAGTACACATGCTGCTGCTTTGTCAAACTAAAGAGAACTCTTATAAAATCAGGGGGCATTTCGAGTAATTTTATAACTTTACGTGAAATAAATATTTCAATAAATGTTCCAAGAAGATTTAAATAGGAATTTAACTTCCTTATCTAAAAAATCAGGACTGAATTTTAGAGCTTCAAAATGATATATTATCAAAAATATAATACATGCCAAATGCAAATTATTATCTTCGTATTAAAATGGTCATCCCGCTCAGCACATATTCTGAATAGGTCTAGCCCAACAACTTCAAATTTTTTTTATTGAACTGGCTAGACCAGGAGTAGGGGGTGTCCAAATACAATAGTAGCTGAATTTTCGCGTGGCGGAACGAAAATCCGTTGCTACAACTCTAGCAACGACGGATATTCCCACGAAAATCTGCTGCTACAACTCTAGCAACGAAGGATATTCCGCCACCACTGCTATCATCGCTTATTAAAAAATAAATTCTTTTCTTCTTGGCCAAAAAAAATATTTTTTTATTTTTTAACAGCGGTAGTAGTGGCACCGCGATAGCTTCGGTAACGGGATAATGAGTAACGGTAATGGTAATCGTGACGGAGGCTGCCACCTTACCCATTACCCTAACGATAATGGTAGCGCGCAGCGACCACTCGCTACTATCACCACCATTAGTTACCTTTTTATGGGAGAATTAGGGGTGAGTTTCAATAGAATGACCCAATCTATAATATTTCATTACTTTTTTATTCTACCGAACACAATATGCTTTTTTAAATAAATTGACTGTCATTTGTTCTTTCACTAACTTTAAATTTTCAACTAAAATTGGAAGGAGAGAAATGATATAGTGCACGACGAAAGGCGCGCGTGAAAGCCACAACAGGCTCAAAATGACCGAAATATCCCTGTGTTGGGTTCCGTGCCAGTGTTTAACACATGAGCATTTCGATCATTTTGGGCCTGTCGTGCGCTATTCGTCGTGCGCTATATCATTTCCGGGGATTGAGAAGTGACTCACTTACTCTTCTTTGATGACACTTTTAATGATCGATGGTGAAAGTACCGAATTGACGGGGAGTTTCAAGGAGTGTTGCACATTTTTGAATTGATCTCCGAGTTGAAAATTAACTGTAAGAAAGCATAGTTTTCGGGATCAACGTTGAGGCCGAAAGGATGGAAGCGATAGCTAAGGTGCTAAATTGCAAAGAGGGCGTACTTCCATTCAAATATTTGGGTTTTTCGGTCAGAGCAAATCCGAGGAGATTGAGCACTTGGCTGTCCGTGATTTAGACCATAGTACGACAGTTGATGATGTGGGAGAGTTGTTGGTTGAGTATGGCGAGGCATTTGATCCTAATTCGTATTGTTTTATGTAATTTTCTCACCTATTGCTTGTCCATTTTCAAACTTCCAAAATCGATGATTAGGGGGATTGCAAAGGAAATTCCTATGGGGAGAAAAACTAGTCAGGCCATGATGGCTTGGGAGTTATTGTGTAAACCAAAAGAAGTAAGGTTTTTTAAAGCAAAAGAAGTAAGGTTGTTTATGTGTGAAATGTATTGAGAAGTTCAATAGAGCGCCATTGGAAAAGTGGAGGTAGAAAATGCACCTTGATGAGGAGGCTCTACGGGTTAGATT